>JAAGNO010021449.1:0-44097 GCA_033439905.1 Ceryle rudis | reverse complement strand
AAGAAAGTGTTCCCCACATCCAATCTAAAACTCCCCTGGAACAACTTGAGGTTGTTTCCTCTTATCCTATCACTTGCTGCTTGGGAGAAGGAGACCAAACCCATCTGGCTCCAACCTCCTTTCAGGGAATTGCACAGAGCAGTTGAGGATCTAAAAAAAAAATCCGTACAAGCCTTACACGTGATCTTTGCAACCATGATTCCAGTGGAAACTCAGAGCGCACTCATTGCTTTCAACGTTTCAGTGCAACTACAATCTCTAGTTCACCACACCTCTGTCTATGGGAGACACTCAGGATGAGGACTAGCCAAGGGAAGGATGTGGTGTCACTGTTTGGAGCAAAATATAACCTGGGAGCTCATGGTCTGCTTCCCCCCCATGCTTCTCAGAAGGGAGAAAAAGCTGCTGGTGCATATGAGCACCCCTTGGACTCTGAGATGCTGTGACAGTCATTAGCTCCAACCACCACTGATAGCAGTTGTGGAAGGAGAAAGAGATACCTGAGCAAGCCGGCAAGTGGGAATGCCTTTCAGTTCCTCTTCAACACAAGCCAAACACAAAGCCTAAGCAGGCTTATAAGGTCTTGTCTCTAGTGATCTGGATGCAATTAATGTCCAAAGGGAATAGCTAGAGGTTCAGGACAACAGGCATGATGAAGGTATCTAGAGGAACATACTTTTTCTTAATGTTAATGAGAACTGCCCATGTCCCCCATGTTAATCTTCCTTGCCTATTAATTATTTCACACTAATTTGAAGCTCCTAATGGCTTTTCTGCAGCCAGGTGAAGTCAATTGCCTCCCTGAACTCAATTTTGTAGCAAACCCAAAATAACTCAAAAGTTGCAGCAAGGAAGAGGCAATAATTACAGTAACTCCAATAAAAAGGGAGAAGGGAGAAAACAAGACAAGCACTCAATCTTTCTACTTATGGTAGTTAATGTGGCTGTAGTAAAGCAGCTCGACAGCTCAGAATTTTAATGCTTTTATCCCCAATGCACCACCAAGAGCTGTGCCTGTAAAAGGTGGTCACAAATTCCCTGTGTCTGCATCCTCATTCCTTAGGAAGCTTTAACTGAAGCTGTAACATCATCTTTTGCTGAAGAAGCTTACAGCAGAAAGTTACTCAGCATCCAAACTCCTCTTTCATACCATGAAACTCCCACAAAGGGTAAAGTGCAGGCAGGGAGCAACCTGCTCACTATGTTTTCAAGTCATTCACCCCAAAACCTCAGTCTACCTCTACCACCAAGGATTCAGCACAACTGCACTCAGCTCCGTGGCTTAACACCTTCACAACCAGCTGAGTGGTTAAGTTTCACCTATCAAGCACCTTGTTCCTATCCCAGGACCAGGGGAGCCACTGCAAGGATTCAATTTCCTCCCTGAAGACTTTTCATAGTCCTGACTTAAATCTTTGTTGAAGACTGTGATCCACAAGGAGAGCCATGTGCCTCTGGCACTGGGAAATGAACTCAGGAAGAGAAACAGCTTGATTTCTGGCTGCTGGCCACAAGGAAGAGATGTGATCTGGAGCAAAATGCTGAATTCATGTCTTTATTTTAGCTTTTCCACAACAATTGACAAAAAAATGCGTAAGTGGAAGAAGATGGAAGCAAAGGGGGAAAAGAAGCAGACTGTCACAGGAAAAAGAAAATGCTACAGAAAGCAGATAAGCAAGAACTGGTGGATGCACAAGCACCTACACCCACACCAGGCAAGTCCTCTAGCCACCAGTACTCAACAGCTTCCCAGGCTGCTCCTCCCTGGGGACACTCCAGCATCTGATCTCATGCTTTAAACCAGCCTTCAGTCTCTTCTACAGTAAGAAGACTTGTTTTGGCCTTCTGCTGCCTTTCCATTTCATATAAGCCTCATGATCCTCATTTATCTTTACGATCTGCTCTTTTGTTGAAAGCAGTCAAAAAAGCTTCAACAAATACTAGCACAGAAAGGACTGGCCAAGGCTCCTTTCTTCAAGGAAAAGGACTTAAAGAAGGGGAAATGAAAGGGAATAAAAGTAGCAGCATCAAGTCTAATGCTGCAAAGTCACGCCTGCTATGCAAGCTTAGTAGGTTTTTATTTCCTCATGCGCAAGTTTCAGTGAAGTGAGAGAGAAAGGGAAATGTAAGCAAAAAGATCACACATCAGACAAGTCTCTTTTCATCAGCATTAGAACATGTGATGCCATTTCATGCAGCAACACTCTGAAGCTCTTTGCTATGGATTTGTATTGATTTGTACAAAAGACCAGGGTCTCCTTGACACGGTCACAGCACAGAAAGAGGGCACCAAGGGGATGACATTTAATAAACGGGATGAAGATGGTGTTTGCATCAACCCCTATTCTCGTGCAGTGGGGTCAGGGTATTCAAGAACTCCATTACTTAAGGGTTAACTCAGGGTCTCTGTTTGCATAAACTCCTGGCTTTGTTTTGTGGGGTGGTTTTTTTGTGTGTGGTTTGGTTTTGTTTCTTTTTTTATTGCCTTCCTGTTTAGCCAAGTTCTCCTGAACATGCAAAATAAGTTTGCCTAGTTTCAGAAGTAAAACTTCACCTGAAGGCATCTCAGCTGGAAAAGCCCACTTCATACAACCCATCTGAAAGGGAGCTATATTTCTGGAGTGATGTAGTATCTCCTCCTCTCTCCCAGGAAAAACCAAGCAGCCAGGTCTCTCACCCCACAGCCTTGCCCTGAAGAAGTACCTCACTCCCCCCCCCACCAGATACACTACTAGAAAAAATAGAGAAAAATAAGAGAAAAAACATATCTACTCGAACATATTTTTATTTTTAATCTGAAAGCCCTACTGCAGCTATAGCAGGTCAAGAGGAGGCAGAGATTTTATTCCTAAACCAAGTTGAGTACACAGCCCAAATTCATTGGGTGCAGAAGCCTAAGGAGGTAAAGCAGGCACAAGAATCATTTCAGGTTGGTAAGGATCCCAACTAGGCATGCATTTTTTTCCCTCATGCTCTCTGAAGCAGAGCTCCAATATATTAACCTTTGTAAAGCCTCTGAGATATGTGCTTTAGTTAACATGCCCCCAGAGAAGAAACTGCAATGCACAGTGTCTCCAGCACAAGTTGTTCCTGGTAGAGCTAGTAAATTTTAACTGGAGCTCAGCACATCTCTTTCTTGACAGATCTTATAAAAAAAATAAAGCTATAAATAAATATGATACATATCTCTGAAAGGAATAATAAATACAGACTATGAAAGCCTAAGAAGCCAAGGAGAGAGGCTATTTAGACAAAAAGGCTTCCATGCAGATGGAGTCTAGGGCAGAGGGACCGAAGCTGTGCAGCTTAGCAAGTGTCTGGGCTCTGGTGGCTCAGGAGGCTTTGCAGTGGACAGCCCAGGCATGGAGAAACATCCCTGAACAGAAATCAAGGGAAGGTAAAGGGTGAGCAGTAACTTGCAGCGAAAGACAACCTCAGAAACTAAAGACAGCACAGAACTAATTCACCATCTCCCACTACCCAGATGAGGGAAGGAGCTGCACACAGTCTGTACATGCCTATATTAGATCAGCCAAAAAAGAAGGATTTTCCCTAAGCCACTTGGATGAAGCATTATACCCTGGGGTGCTCTGCCATATTCCCATCCTCCTGGGATCTACCAGGAGGGAAACCATGCCCTGCAACTCCAAACACAGCACTAAGCCCTCAGCTAGCAAAACACAAACCTATGTACCCCCCAGAAGCAGTTCACAGAGAAAACAGGTTTTTTTTATAGTGCAATCAAGATTCAATCATATTTGCTTTGCATTATTTCTAGTCAAAATGTTTCTTATTCTCTTTTATTTCTGTCTCTAGCATACAAACTAATAAGGAACTGATGGAGAAGAATGCAGTGAGACACTCTAGGTGCACAGACAGTGCTGGTACCTTCTCAGCCCTGCAGTCCACCCTGTGCATCCAGGAGAGCAGACAGTACCAGTACATCACAGTCTATCAGTGTACAAGAAGCAGAGCAAAGAAGGTTTGCAGCCATGCCAGCAACACATCCTTCAGCTTTGCCAAACAAACCACTTGGGATCCACATCCCCGAGGGTCCATCTCCACTGTTCTCATAGCAGTAGCCAAAAAAGCAGCCTCCTAAACCCCACCACAATATTAAGGTGATCAAGTAGTCCACTAAGAAAAGAGCCAACCCTGAGATACACACATTTATTCTGCCCCTACCAGGCTCTGACTTTTGGCTAAAGGGAGAGGTACCTGCTTGGGGAGCATTTGTTATGGTTTCATCTCTGCTCGCAGCGAGACACCATAGAGCTGCTCACTACTAAAAAAGTGAAACCCCAGGGCTTAAGATAAAGATAGTTTAATAAAACAACACAAAGAGAGAAGAAAGCAACAGTACTAATGATCTATAAATACACAAAACAAGAAATAGAAACCAGGAAGCCTTTACCTGTGCATAAGATGCTAACTTGCTCTGCCTCAGCCACTCAGAAGCTACACACTGAAGCAAGTCAAAAACAACTACCCCCACTCTAGCCCAGCCCTCCCCTTATATAGGGGCATGACTCCATGTGGGATCAAACACCCCACTGGCTGGTCAAGTTGATTATCCTGGCTGTGGCCCTTCACAGCTGTGGCCTCTCTCAACTGCTTGGGCCAGCAGCTGCTGGTGATAATTAACCCGAAGGGAACCCAGGACAGCACCTCATCATCCCATACAGCCAGATGAGAGCAATATCAGCTCTGCCCAAATTTGTTCCAGCTCTGAAGGTCAACTTCATGACAGAATGGCAAAGTTATGACTTAAAAGCCTGAAGATGTTGCATTCGCAATCTTGACAAGGAGCAGATACATCTCAGACAGCATCAGAAACAGGATTAAAAAAAGTTGCTGGCATAAAGTGTTGCCCTGAAGATGGGATACACACCCCACAGTAAAACAAAAGTGCTGAGGTGAAGTTGATGCTGTATAGTGGCTGCTTCCAGCTCAAGGTGAGAGGAGAAACACCCAACGAAACTCAACAAAAAATATCCCAACAAACAAACTTTATTACATTATTACCCTAACAGTTTATTTTAATTTATGATTAACAAGCTCCCTGTTTTTCCAGGGACAGCAAAAATACACCAAGTCTTTTCCAGCAGCACGTTACACTTTGTGGTTTCCAGTCTTTTTTTTTTCAAACTTGTTAAGGATGCTAGAAAGCGAACGGTGGTTTGCAGTATTAAAGGTGATATTCCCTGCATCTGCACTGAACTACACTGCTGCTAGAAAAACCTGGTCTCATCCCAATACTCATTTGCAGGCATCAGTGAAAAAAAAAAAGTAAAAAAGAAAAAATAACCAACTAAGCAAAAAATAATTTAAAAAACCCAAACAAAAAAAAAAAACCCAACGCCTTCTAATTTCTACAAGAAATGCTGCAGCTTGTTTTGATTTACTAGAAGGAAATGCCAAAGACTCACAAGACTTTAGACTAAAAAGCCCATCGCTTCACAGCGGTACCATGATGGCTAAGAGTGATTTGAAGGTCAGGTGAGCTTGGCAGCCCATGGGAAATGAGTTGGTGGGATTCTCAGTCTTGTTTCACCTGCTCAAATCTCCATAAAATTAACAAAGCAATTTAGAAAATTCCCTTCACCAGAAACATCCACGTTGGCTGAGGTGCTCTTGTCCAGATAGGAGAATTAGGAAGAACATTGATTTTCCATGATGGTTAACTGCAAGACTTAAAATTTTAAGGACAATTTAATGAAGAATAAGTGCAGAGTGGAACTGTGCAATGGATTAAGAAGCTGCTAATTCTGTCAGAGTGGAGAATTTTGGCTTTGGTTGGACAGTTTTACAATTAAGAGGTTTTTTTCCATTTTTAAGGGGAGGCAAACTTTAAAAGGTTTTGCATAATTCTGATGTATTACCAAGACACAGTTAAGCAGCCTTTAAATAAAACAAAGCACCACTTTCATTCTCTCTTTTCTGTCTTCCCCCCCCCAATAGTGGATTAGGAAAGAGTTAAAATGACAACTCATTTTTGATTGAAATAAATCAATGTACTGGAAAATACCAAATCACTTGCAGAATTTCCCTAGAAAATCCCATTGCTTCCTGCTGTCCAAGATAGAAAGCCTAGTCATGTTCCCTCTTCATGTTCCAAAGCAGTAGCAGAAATAAGCATTAAGATGGTGCCTGCCTGTATTTTTTAAAAGATAACACAAGTCATTTAAAAATAAAGGTAATTTAAGATGTTTGACAGTTTTAGGCTGTTTGGAGTTTTTTCTGATGATGTGGTATGAGTATGTAAATCAAACCTGAGTGGAAGCAGCTTTCATTTGCAGTGCTATATTCCTAGGACAGTCTGGAGTCCCGTGCTAATGCAAACACAGACCCCAGCACCAACAGTATGTGAAAATGCAAAGGAACTGACTGGGAAATGAAGAGGAAAGGGTTAATCTCGCACTCCTTGCCCAAGCTGTTGGAAATTAAATGGGAAAACAGCCAGCAAAAAAGACGAAGAATCCAAATATCTTGAAAACATCCTTATTTAAAGATTTATTGGTGATATAAATTACAAAATACTGTTTTTATTTTTAAACTAGCTCTTAATCAGTCTCTCTTCTGGTCTTATTAATGCACTCAGCACTAATTGCCTTAGAAAGTATCTTCGAAAAGATCCAGGCTATTAATGACAAAATGAAGATGATTTTTTTTTCCTGATTAAGTCCATGTGATTCATGGAAGCGGCATCAGAACTAAACAGCCATACGAAAGAAAGGCAGAAACCTTTAAAAATACTACCTTACCACAGCTTTCCAGTTGAAAACATCCAGGTAAATGGGCAGTTTTTTTCACTCCTTGTAAATTATGGATCCTATAAACAAAATCCTGAACTGTAAACTCGATTTACCCAAAGGACCCCCCAGAGCATACTGGATAAATGATTTGTAATAAAAATGAGTAAGAATCTGTGATGTCAGCAGATAATATGTATAATTCATGCAATTATTTTTACTACCACCATTACCAGAGAGGTTCCAGGGTTGGGATGAGTCACTAATTTAACAGGGACAATGACAGAGATGAGACTCAGTGCATCACTAGTGGTGCCACTCAGATGGAGATAAACAGTAGGGTGGGAGAAGGAAGTGCTGTCCTTGCTGGTCTGGCCACTGGCACCCAGTGAATCCAGCCCCTTGGCATCTCCAAGTCCATACAGAAGTAGAGTTGTAAGAGAGAAGAGCACATGCATGAGAGCTCTGCAAGAGAAGGATGTGATGCTGGGCCCCCAAGCTCATTTCAGGGTCAACCACACTTGTTCCAGCACAAGGCTGAAGAAGCTCTACTGTAGAAAGCACCTCTTTTTCCCATTTCCTTACGCTTCATCACTTCCTTTGTTGAAGGACTCTCTTTTCAGACCATCTCAAGGATATATATATATATATGATAAATTGAACCTGAAGTAAGAAACCCCAAAGAGATGAGGTGAAATGTAGGATGACAGGATAACAGAAATGACCAGAACAAAGTGGATACAATGGGAAACAGCAAACAAACAATGTGAGAGCTGGCATCTATCTATGGGAAAAACAAAGTGTTCTGTGGATGGGTAGTACTGCAAGTGCTGGAGCAGATTTCTGAGTTCAGAACAAAAGTACCAACCAACGCATGATAATTTAGGCACCTTCCCATCATTTACTGAATGAAAGAAGGAAAATGAATTTTATTTGCCTAAGATTAACCATAACAAACCACCTGGCTCAAGGAACTAGCTCTTTTGGAAGGAAGAAATCCTAAAACCCATACAGGGGGTTCTAATCCATATAAAAAACCCATGGGCCATTCAGAGAGGAAGATGAAATACCATCTGCCCTAATTTCTGGAAGTCTCCCAGGTTTGTTTCTGTGGAACACTGTACACAGATCTGGTCCTCAGCAGTTTATGGGATCTGCAGCTAGTCAGCAGAGGTTGTAGCGATGGCCATAAAACCTCCTGTATCTTGTTACACAGCTACTGCTGTAGGAACTCACTAGAAAGGAAAGATGAGTAGAAAAGCAGAGGCTCAGCTGTTTCTCCCTGGGATTCACACGGACCAGATCTTGAGTTCTCTGGCCCTCTGCAGGTTACTGTCAAGCCCTCATATTGTCCATCGTTAGTGAGAGGGTCAATGTGGGCAAACGTTACAGAATTAATCTTTTATTTTTCATATGCTGAGGCACACACATACTTAACAACAGTCCTTCCTCGTCTACGGAGAAGTAGAGGGGAAGATCACCTTATTGCTATCAGGTGATTAGAAAAAATTAATTTTATCTTTCAAAGTCAGTTTCAGGCATAATCTCATGGACCTGTTCATGTACAAGGCAACCTCTAAACCATGCAGAACAACACACATCATGACAGCGCTAAAAAAAAAAAAAATTAAAATTAAAGAAAAGCTCATGAGAAGTTTATGTAAAGCTACAGAAGACATGTAGTTACTCCACGTGTAATGTGATTTGGACAATGAACTTTATACCCATGATTACACATTAGAAAAGAAATAAATATTGCACAGGTGTTAACGTATCTTAGAGATTATTATAGAAACACAGAATTGTTCTGGTTGGAAAAGAACTTTAAGATCATCAAGTCCCACTGTTAACCCAGCACTGCCAAGTCCTCCACTAAACCCTGTCCCTCAGCACCTCATCTACCATGGCTTATAAAGCCCTCCAGGGATGGGGACTCCACCACTTCCCAGCCTGTTCCTGTGCTTACAATCTTTTTAGTGAATAATGTTTTCTTAATATCACCATCTTCACCTTCGTAAAAGCAAGAATACACCTTCCATGAGGGTGAAACAGTGGCATGTGTAATGCAGTGGGGCTCAGCCCTAACATGCAGAAGGACTGATCCATTCTCAGGCCCATCTGTGCCTTCAGTTACAAGACAAAAACTGGCCTTTTGCTGTTTAATTCAGCAGAACTTTGCTCGCTTTCTCATTCTCAGCATGACTCATTAAATATCTGCAGACCAGATTTTGCTCTTCATCTTAATCGAAAAGACTCTGTTATGTACTGGAACACCAACTTGCTCCCTTTCTTCCAAAATAAAACTGAGACATGAGTTAAGTATTTGCCTAAAAAAAATTAATAAAAATCCACAGTGCTGTGGTACTGATGAATATGAGAAAGTAGAAGTGACAGGGAACTGATGATGAAAGGGCTGACTTATTTTTTAGGCAACTAGTTTATTAGCTAAAATGTTCTGGTTTAGGTCAACAGATAAAAATGCCAAGCTCAGTAACCTGGTTTCAGCTGAAAGGTTTTTTCCTTCCTCCCTTTACTGCAGTTGAAATGGGCCACAGCAAGGTTTCAGCGGGAAATGTTTTGACATTTTGAACCAAAATACTATTTATTCTCAAAATCTGCCCACATTTAAACACCCAAACGGGAAAAAAAGAAGGTTGTTTTTTCCCCAAATATTTCATTCAGTGCAACTCTTCTTTCCTTCTCCATTTTCAGATAAATTCTAAACATATTTCTTAGACATAGGGAGGAAAAACTTAAAAAGTAAATAAAAATGAATGAATTACTTCATCCCACGAAGTATGGGTTCCACCACTCAAGCAGCGAGAAATGCAGATACAATACATAGCAAAGTGGTGGAAACCAAAGTACTTCTTAAAGGTTTTGGTTCCAAGTGCAAAGCTTCCAGAGATGTGCAACCTCCACAGGAGCTAATCCTCAAGATGGAAATCTCCAGGAATCCCAAAGTGGACATTCATTCTAGGACTGTAGCAGTCCTTCTGTTAGTAAGCCCAAGAAATACCATTCTGAACTCTTCCCTTGTAGCCTCTCTTCAAACATTCCCCCAAAGCGCTGCAATCATTTTCTGACACTCTTTCCATGACATGATGCTGCAGCTGAGGTCAAAGAAACCTTTCCCCACTCACACTCCCTAACAAACGCTATAAAAGGTTTAAAAACCTGTTTTTCTGCACACACACAGCCATTGCCATTTTTAACAGGAAACCTGAACATCGTTAGCAGCATGTTGCCAGCAATGGCTCTCTGGGTTGTCATTGCCATCAGGACTACAGTAATAAAATACAATGTTCTTGCAGAAGAAACAGGACTGCTGCCAAATCCCTGCACCCCCACGTTCCTTCGTGCTGCTTTTGCATCAACTAGCATTAAATGGTTGGGCACAAGCAGCAAAAGCCTGTGCCCAGCATGGCTGGGGCAAAGGGGGTTCTGCATCCGTGAGACAGTAATGACCACTCAATGAGGATCATTCTTGGGTGCTTGTCTGGGGATTCTGGAGTGCCTTCTCCTTCCTTTCATCTTCTTTTGCCTCCTCCTCCCTTCCTCACTCCCTCTGCCTCTTACTTTTTCCACCCACCACTTGAAAAGTCAGCAGCAGCCACCATCATGCAGATCTCATGAAGCAGCTCACAGACTTCAAGATGCACCACATCTGTCCTCAGGCCAAATCCCCTCCTCACTGCTTCTGGAGAAGAGCAGGTTGGGGAAGAGCAGGAGGGTCTAAGGGGCCACCCTGACCCTAAACCGTGACAAAACTGAAGGGTGCCTAAAACTCCCTCCATCTCTGTTGCCAGGATGGTGCATCCCCAGCACCCATATTCAGCTATAGCAAACTTCAGCCCATTCTTCCACATGCTGTCTGGACATCCTCTTGAGTAACCTGGCCCTGCTTGTTCAGGGAGGTTGGACTACATGACCTCCAGACATCCCTTCCTACCTCAACCATCCTATGGCTCCTCAACAAGCCATTCATCTTCTTCCTAGTTAGAAACAGTGATAAGACTTAGGGATCAGGAGTGCTAGTCTTCTTTCATAATCATATCCTGACTCCTACTTCACAGTAGAAACTCTGCAGGAGCAAGGCTACATTGCTGCTTAAGTGGGTAAAATGGTGCTGCTTAGGGGTAACCAGCATTCCTAAGTGGTGAAAAGTTACCTCCAACAGACTTTTCATCACCTTGCAGCTCTCGGATGTCACTCTTGCACCAGCCCCACAGGGTGACCACAAGACAGATCATGCAGACAGATCATGCAGGTGGGGCAAATCTTCTGGGAAGATGCAGACCAACTTTGCAGACCAAATTCTCTGGTGCTGATCAGCATTGGATGAATGAAATCCAGGAGAGCATAGAGAAGACCACAGTGGGCATGCAAAAGTTACAGTAGCCAATGCCCCTTGAAAACAGAAAATGCCTCCTGTTGGATACAAAGAAAAGAAATCTTAAAGGTAGGGACCAGACCCTAAGCATCCACTCAGTTCCAGAGCATTCACAGTCTGGTTGGACAGTTGATCAACTGGTAACTTCCCCCAAAACAGGTGGCATTCAGAGTTTGGCAGTCACACTTGCACTCCTGTTCCACTCCCAGCACTGTGCTAATTCCACACTTGAGATGGTTTAATGTCCCTCAGAGATCTGAGAAGGAGGTCAATCAGCACTTCTCTTCCAGTCCATTGTAGTGAGCAGCCCAAGCAGTTAACATCAGTTAGTTGAAGTGAATTGATTTTATCTGAAATTTCTGCTGCCGCCTTCACGCGCGCGCACACAGCGCTGCCGCTTCTATAATTAGAGCAGACCAAGAGAGAAGCAATTTGTAAGGAGAACGACATCTCTAAAAAGCATCTTTCTCAGAAAGGTGTTGTGTGCATGTCTCGGGGGAAGTGCCTGCATATTCAGGAGGAAAGCCTCTGTAATGATGCCACCAGGCATTAACTAGAAAACCTAATTGGCTTTGTCTCCAGTCATAAAAAGAGAAGAAATAACCCACATATGCACACACAGGTGGACACCCCTCGGCCTTCTGTGCTTAATCAAAGACAAGATAGGTATAAAATGTCCAAATATTAGCCAATGTGCTAAGTATAGTCTCTCTAGACACTGGGGATCTCTTTACAGGCTTGAGACCTATGAAAACAGGCCTGGGGTGAATTTATATAGGCTGAGATTTACTAACAGCATAGTACAGAGTCCTCTGGTCCCTGTTGGTATCAGTGTTGCGCCAGAGCAAGAGCATTTTGGTCTCCCAAATCCCAAACCTCTCCTCTTCTCAAACATTTAAATGAGGCAAGATATTCTTGCTGGGGATTTGCGTCCACCAAAATGCTCCCACTCACACCCAAACCACGGCTGCTTGCTTGCTGGCTTTGGTGCAGCCAAAAGGCACATGCACAACTCTGACTGGGATCTCACTTGAGTCACAAGGGCTTCTTTTGTGTCACTATCCCCCCCGAAGACCCATGCCAGGCACCCGCGGTAACATGAAGCAGATCCACTCCAGTCTCTGGGCTACCACGCACTGGATTTGGAGTTATTTTTTCAAGCAGAAGGAGCACGAGACCTCCCCAGACTGAAGGCCATGCTCTGTGCAAGCTGCAGGGAAGAGCAGGGTGATGGTCCCAGTCCTGGTCTGAGTCCTGGTCCCAGCCCTGCTTGCATGATGTGCACTATCTGAAGCTCTCCCTGCTCTAGTGAATCCTGTCTTCTGTTTCTCTGAAGCTTGCAGGGCGAAACCCCTCTGATCCTGCCTGCTACAATAGCAGCGTAACACCTTTGAGTCCTAGCTGCTCTGGCTGAAAATGGGATGGGGAGCACCTCCCAGCCATCTTGCAGGTAAAGTCAGACAACCTCTGGATGAAAGGACCTGAATATACATTGAATAATACTGCAGCAAATTCTCAGTGTACAGGTTATCCAGAGAGACTAACATAATGGAATCACAGAAATATAGAATCACTGAGGTTAGCAAATAAGTTCAAGATCCAGTCCAACCATTAACCCAGCACTGCCAAGTCCACCACTAAGCCATGCTCCTCAGCACCACATCTGCTTTTAAATGCCCCCAGGGATGGGGATTCAACCACTGCCCTGGGCAGGCTGGTCCAGAGCTTGACAACCCTTTCAGGGAATAAATTTTCCCTAATATCCGATCTAAACCTCTCCTGGTGCAACTTGAGGCCATTTCCTCTTGTCCTGTTGCTTGTTCCTTGGGACAAGAGACTGACCCCCACTTGGCTCCAACCTCCTGTCAGGGAGTTGTCGAAAGTGAGGTCTCCTCTCAGCCTCCTTTTCTCTAGAATAAAGGACCCCGGGTCCTTCAGCTGCTCCTCACAAGACTTGTGCTCTAGACCCTTCACCATCTCCATTACCCTTCTCTAGACACGCTCCAGCCCCTCAGTGTCCTTCGAGTGAGGGGCCCAAAACTGAACCCAGGATTTGAGGTGTGGCCTCAGCAATGACAAGTCCAGGGGCCCTAGTCCTGCTGGCCACACTAGTACTGATACAGGCCAGGATGCTACTGGTGGCCTTCTTGACCACCTGAGCACACTGCTGACTCATCCTCAGCCAGCTGTTGACCAACATCCCCTAGTCCTTTTCTGCTGGGCAGCTTTCTAGCATCACAATGTCATGATCCCTTCTAGCTTTAAATCAATGACTGTGAGAGCTGAGAGACATGACAGAGGAAAAATACAGCGCTGCTTACTGTTAATGCCAAGACTAGATGTATTTTCACCCAAGATCACAGCTAAATCACAGAATTTCAAAACTTGCAAGTCAACTTTTGCTTCCTTTAACTGGCTGAGTAGGTGGAAACCAACACTTTAAAAAGGAGCATCTCCCAACAGGTATGTGTCATTAAAAGCATGTTCTGTCTTAATGAGATGGGATTATCTCTGGGGACTTCTGTGCCATAGTCTTAAAATATAGTAGAAAACAAAACCAAACAACCCCCCAGTCTTTACAGATGAGAAAAGTTAAAATTCTTGTGCCTCCATTAAAAAGTGAGAGGCTTCAATTTCTCAAATGGGTTTTGGTTTGTTTAAAAAACAAAGTCTATCCGTGCACTGGCATCTGAATACCCTGCCCTCATACACTTTTCTTTAGCTTGTTAATTCAATCAGAGCTCTATTACAGGCGCTCTGTCCTCACACGGGAATTGACTGCCCAATGTTCAAGTTCAGTGGCCATAAGCAAGATTCATCTGACTGCTGCAGAGCAGTTATTTTGCACACCATAATTAAAGCATGGCTATTTAGTGTTGCACTATAAGCCACGGCAGGAGGAAAGGCACAACCCTATTTCTTTTTGAACGCTGAGTTCCCGTCATGCCATTACTAATGAGACTTTTTGCAGCGATGATGAAGTTCTCCCTAAAGTTTTGTGTATTCCCCCACAGAGATGCAAGGATCACCAAAAATCCTTCTTCCTGTGGGAAAGAGATTCAGAGACCTGGTGTACACCAGCAGCCTATAGCATCACACTAGTTGGGGGTGAGATTACCCTGGTTCTTTTCCAGCTGAGCCCTTGGGATGTGGCATCTGTACTGAAGATGCTCCAGAAGACCCCAAGGGATGCTCCTGTGTTGGCAATTGATTACACACCGCAGCATAAATTCTTAACTGCTGTGACAAAACTCCATGGACAGCGGTGGTGGGCTGCGGAGAGCCAACTGGGTCTGAAACTGCCAGCAGCTCTATTCTAAACTGTGAAAAACCCAGACAGCAGCTACAGCAAAAACCACCCGTAGTCAAAACTATTATAGGCTGGTGAGGCACTACCTGGAAAAAGAGATTACTGAAAAACAGAAATACCAAAGAAGAAGCACGTTCGCTGCATGCATGAAGGGGCCACAGTCCTACCTTCCTTGGGTGCAAGTTGTTATTGCTAGAAAACAAATCCCCGCAGCTGCTGAGGTCCAAGATGCAGGATGAGAGAGAAGAGCTGTCTAATCCCTGGCTGGCATCTGAACCCAGGTCAGATGTTAGCTATGTCATGGTCGGACCGCCTAATGTACAGCAATGTGGTACAGCCCAGGCTCCATCACACAAACATCTGTATCATACACTGGTCTTTTTAGACAAAACCTGTAAGGACCCCCAAAAAAGCCTGCAAAGATTTCCTGTCCCTTGTTTAGCTATCGTCTGACTGAACCTCCTCCTCACTCATCTCACAGTGGGCAATTTTCTTGAAGAAACCAGCCTACCTCAGACAGAGGATGGAAGACACAGCTGAGCCGTGGAGAGCAGCACCATGCATGTGCAAGGCAAATCGCCCTGAGCTGGGATGTCCAGACTGAGGAGGTGGGCCTGGAAGTCCTTTAAGTGAAGAAGCCTTCAGTATGGTATGAGGAGCCTTCTCAGTACTACTGGGGGCCAAGAGCTGCCCCCATCCCTCCACTCAGCCAGAGCTGGTAACGCCACACTGAGTAGTATTCAATTAGGAAAGCAGCCTGCAAACTGAACGAGCTGAAACACAGAGGGAGGAAGAAGCCAGCTCAAATAAATGGATAATTGCCATTTAATTCCCACATATTAGATTTGGCAATACTTGCATTACGGTTAAGTCAATAATAAAGCAACTTTGACTCAAGCTTGATTTGACGACGGGACAGACCAATCAATCTGTCTGAGATGCAGGCTCCCAGCCCTGCCAGGGAGACCTCGGGGTGGGGGCAGAGGAAAGGCCATCGCCTGTCTGCCACGTGTTGACGGAAATGGTCCTTTATGTGCCAAAAATGGGTATTAAGTAAAGATCCTATTCATGTTTTCCTAGATTAGGCAGCCTCGCTCATAGACAATGCAGCCCCTTATTCTTATGGCTCAATTAGACTCTATGGCAACAACTGGCCACCTTGCTGGAAAGGTGTTACTGTGCCAAGCCTGTCTACCCATCATGTTCATATGAACACAACTTAGGAGGCAAGCCCATGTAGGAGATTTGCTGGCCCACGTAAGGAGATCTGCTGTCAGGCAATCGGCTCAAGAGAGTCAGACAATTAAAGCTGCAGCAAAGAAATTGAAACTTCCCTGTGCTGACTGTCTCAGCTTCTTACTCCAACCTGACTGCTCAACAGTAAGGAGAAGCTGCCCTGGAAAGGATGCCCATTCGACCTGCCACTGGCAGGAGACAATGGCAAAGTGAAGGAACAACCACTGCAGATGTTTTTAGTCCAAATCAATGCTAATAAACATAAACTAATTGCATCCTGGGCTGCATCAAAAGCAGTGTGGCAGGTTGAGGGAGGTGATTTTGCCCCTCTCCTACACCCTGGTCAGACCCTACCTACAGTACTGTGTCCAGCTCTGGGGTCCTCAGCACTGGAAATACATGGACCTACTGGAGTGGATCCAGAGGAGGCTACAAAAGTGATCAGAGAGAAGGAACACCTCTCCTAAGAAGAAAAGCTGAGAGAGTTGGGGGTGTTCACCCTGGAGAAGAGAAGGCCCCAGGGAGACCTTATTGCAGCCTTTCAGTTCTTAAAGGGAGACTACAGGAAAGATGTATCAGGAGTGCAGTGATAGGAGGAGGGGTAACCTTTTTAGACATAAAGAGGATATATTTAGATTAGATATTAGGAAGAAGTACTTCACTGTGGGGGAGATGAGACACTGGAACAGGTTGCCAAGAGAAGTTGTGGATGTTCCATTTCTGTAAGTGTTTAAGGCCAGGTTGGATGGGGCTTGGAGCATCCTAGTCTAGTGGGAGGTGTCCCGGCCCATAGCAGGAGGACTCGAACTACATGATCTCTAAAGTCCCTTCCAACCCAAATCATTTTATGATTCTATGATTTCCTGGCACCTAACATCTATAGGTATAAACCAATTCATCTGGTTTACAGGTGCAGCTCTTTGAGACACGTGAAGCCCTTGCTTTTTTCCAATATCCTTTGGGATGGACAAACTGTCCCTCTACTGCAACACAGAGTGACTCATAAGAGCAGGAGCAAACCAGGTGAAACCACAGGAGTTTGAGTTCAGCAGAATACATATCAAGACAGTGACGCAACCAAAACAGAGATGTGCATTATTTTGTATTATACTGCACTGCATATGATAGAATCATGCATTAGATACACTTGCTCTAGTGACTTGCAAGACATCTGCCCTATGCAATAGCCACAAGAAACTACAAAAAGCAGAACAGAAAACCGAGCGAGACAAATTGTTTTAGGTGAGAACACAGCCAGGCATTGTACAGTCTCTGATGAACCTGGAAGTGCCTGAAGATACTGCCATTAGTTTCAGCAGATTTAACATACACAGGGCACAGGCTCTTGCATTCAACAGCAGGATGAATCATAACAATATTTACCCATATAGACTGCAAGTTCACCCATCCATCCCCCACTGCTTTAAAAAAAAACCAAACCAACAAACAAAGAAAAAGAACCCAAAAACTAACCCGACACTTTTATTTTTTTTATATTTTTATATTTTACAGATCTCAAAGCAAGGTAGTAAATTAAAGAAAATATCTGAAGTCCTCCATTAGTTTATTAATGTTAGAATATTGGTGATAATTCTTCACCTTACAGTAGTTAAATGCAGGCCATGTGGCTATGTGTATACCCAGATACACCTAAAACATGGTTTATAGCATATTACTTTTTCATTGCAAATATTTTCCTGAGGTGTCCTAGAACGAGAGCACGTTAAAAGCACCCACTATTAAATCTTTGCTAAAACCTCCAAGTTTCTCATGAAAATCCAAAGTGGGCTTTTAATGAAATTGTTGAGGTTTTAATGTACGTGTCATTTTGATGAATGTAGAACATCATTTCCATAATGTCTTAGAGGTTTCATGCACTTCTAGGTATTATACCATCTTCTTGATCTTCCAGGAAAACAGATTATTAGCACAAGTAGGAAGGAAAACAAAATCACAGAGACATGTATGGTTACAGAGAATTTATTTCAAGGTAAGAATCACTGCGCAAAACTTCCCAAGTGCTTGCTCAGTTCTCCGACCACTAGATTAATACTTTCCATTCCTTGCAATGATTTAATTAAAGTGATCAGCAGATGAGAAGTAATACTGAACCACTGAATCTAATTAAACTTCAAATTTATCCTCTAGAAATCAAGAAATATATATATTTCTTCAAGAAAAGACATTTATTTTATTCTGACAGAGGAAAGGATAAAAGAAAAAAACCAATCCGTTTTGTTGATAACATCTCTTTCTTCCCTCTCTTCCCTCACCTTCCAAATGACAACGCTTGCCTGGCTAAATAATAAAATAATAAGCATTCTGTAAAGCTAATCTACCAGTTCTGAGCTGTCTGAGCCACCTCGTCCCTTCCCACCCAGGCCGCTGTATAGCAAAACAATAGTGCCTCTGTAAAAATGATAACAAAAACCAAATGGAGGGGAGGTCTCTACCCTGTTGGAACCTGCCAAGAAGAGAAACAAAATGTAGACCTTCTTACTTCTATTTGGCCAGTGTGCATCCCACACAACGGTGAATGGAGGTACATCCAGTTGGTGGCCAGTCACTAGTGCTGTTCCCAGGGCTCAGTTTTGGGATCAGTCTTGTTTAATATCTTTGCTGATGATTTGGATGAGGGGATCGACTCTATCCTCAGCAAGTTTGCAGATGACACCCAATGGGGTGGGGGTGTCAATCTGCTTTCTAAAGCTACATGAAGGGAGGTTGTAGTGAGGTGGGTGTTGGTCTCTTCTCACAGGTAACTAGTGATAGGACTAGAGGAAAGGGGCTTAAGCTGTGTCAGAGGAGGTTTAGGTTGGATATTATGAAAAAAAAAATTACTGACTGGAGAGGCCTTGGGACAGGCTGCCCAGGGAGGGGGTGGAATCACCATCCCTGGAGGTGTTCAACAAACATCTAGATGTGGCACTTCAGGACATGGTTTAGTGGTCCTGATAATATTTAGCAAATGGTTGGACTTGATGATCTTGAAGGTTGTTTCCAACCTTAATGATTCTATTCTATTCTATTCTATTCTATTCTATTCTATTCACCCCCCCCCAATCCCTGTCCCATGCAAGTATGAACTCCCTGACCTTTACAGGAGCTTTGTGCAGTAACGTGGGGATGATGAGAGGGAGGGCAATTAGCAATTACCCTAAGCAGGCAGACACAAAATGACCTACGGAGAGCAGTCCCACTTTCTGCTGCCCTTGTCTCTGCTGCTGAAACCAACGCCATGGCCTAAATCAACGTGTTGTCCAGCACCTCCTCACTATGGAGGCATGCACACATGCATGGTAACAAGTTGCCCCTGCCAACAAGACCATGATCTCTCCACTTGGCTTTCTTGAAACATCAAGCTAAGAAGCTTTATTAGCCTCAGCGCAACACTGAACATTCTTAACTAGCGCAAAAACGCATTTAACTAAACATTTAACGAAATATGTACGATTTCTGAAGATGGCTTGCCCAATTAGCATTTTACTGCCGTGAACTCCAGGGCATACTGTCTTGCTAATTAAGTATGTTCCTCTCCATCCCCTTAATGAGAAAGCCTGGTTTTCTTCTGCCTTTTCTCAAGGAGTAAAAGAGAAAAAGTTGTTTAAAAGGGTTTGTTTGGCAGACCCAGACCTTCCCTACAGGAAATTTTCCTCCTGATGTTACATCCCCTCGTAGACGGTGCTGGACCTAAGCTACTGCAACAAGTGGGCATGGGTTGCACACCTACACCAGTAAAGCTCTCAACATGACTGGTTGCCTTTGAAGACAGGTGGCCAGGTAGTGACCTGACAGACCTATGAAATAGGAGCAGGCGTGCTGGGGAAGACCAAAGGTCTACAGCAGTGGTAAACAGCAGATGCCTACAAAGAGTAAGAAGGGGGAAAGCACAGATGTTACTGTAGAGGCAACTTCCCAGCTATTAACCAATTGCATCTTGGGGACTTCATGATCAAAAAGTGCTTTCTGTGGAGTACTCCATCATGTTTAGTCTCTCCTCAAAGACACATACACTTTCAGAACCTGTAACAAACTACTATAGAGGGTTTAATGACATAACTGGAGCTGACTGAAGCTCCCCTCCTTCTATTTGCTCTGAACATGAAACCTGCTACCTTCACATGATGTGTGGAGAACAAACACGACTCTCAGTTTTCACAGCTAGGAGATGGGCTAAATATCAGAAGAAAGATGAAGTGGCTGATCTCTCTAAGTTTCCTTGAGGGCCATCTCTATTAATTGACCTTAACATTTATATTGTTGTGCTACCCAAAAAAATCTCCACTTATTGTGCCTCATGTGCTAAGTCTATAGATTTTAAAACCTTACAAGATATTGCTTACAGGTCTGCCATGGCCCTCTTGGTAGTTCAGATGCATCCTCTTTGAAAGACTTCACAGACACTTCCTTCTTTCCCAGTCAAGACCCAAAAACTGACATCTCCTTACCTACAAACCACTAAATCCTCTTCCGGATGTCTTACAAAGGAAGAGGGAAAATCTATTAAATCTATACACCTATAAGCCAAAACCTCCCATATTTTGTTCTTGTCTGATAGCATCTCAGGGAAATCGCTTCACTTCTCCATGAGTTGCTTACTGCATCCATAAAACAGTGATGATAAATACAGGACTATCGCTCTGGGATGGCATGAAGGTTAAATTCGTTAATGTTTGTAGAGTGTCTGACATGTTTGGATGAAAGGCACTAACCATGGGAAATTTATTCGCAAAGGGGCAGATCACAGCTTCATTAACTCTACTTGAAGATGTACGTTCTACAGTTAAGTGTAGGCAAACCTAACTCCTGCAGTGCCCAGGTCCTGCAGGTGCTCGGCAGAGAGTCTGAAACACTTCCTGAAACAGGAACCAGGCAGCAATGCTGTCCTCAGTTAGGATCAGCCTGCTGTCCCAGCAGAAGGAGCATTGTCTAATGCAGAATGGCAAGATTACATTTGGTTTACAGATGTATTTCAGCTCTTCAGGGAAGTGTATGAAAAAGACATAACCAAGTGAAAAGAGAAAGCTGTCATCATGCTATTGAAGAGAATATACAAGGCGCCAAAGAGTGGAGACTGTCCTACTATCATGAACAGGCAGAGCTCAGCACTCCCACACCCGTTCCTCCACTGATTTATTGGATGGGATTGGCAAACTCATCTTCACACTTTTTTTTGGATTTGTGTGGTTCCATGGACAGAAGAAGAACTCCATAGAGTGCAAAAGGGAAAAAGGGAGCGCAGATAAAAAAAAATTGGCAACAGAAATGTAATTTTCACCCTGGCCACCATTCACCAGCAAAACATCCCTCCACAGGGCAGACAGCCAGCTTCTTGCACCTTCTGCCAAAATGCCACGAGAACAATGTCAAAAGAGAAGTATCAGAGACACACAGAATGGTTGAGCTTGGAAGAGACTTCTGGAGGTCAACTGGCCCAACCCTCCTGCTCAAGCAAGGTCACTGAGACCCAGCTGGTGTCATGGACCATGTTCAGACAGCTTCTGAAGAACTCCCAGGATGGAAACTGCACAAACTCACTGGGCAACCTGTGCCAGTGCTGTCACTCTCAAACTAGATGGACCCTTGTCCTTATGCAAGATGATAAGTCCTTCCCTCCCCATGCAGTGCTTCCACCATCGCCTACCACATGTGCCCACTGTGTAGCCTATCTTCATTTCTTCTGCTGCATGGAAAGTTGGATCATACTCTGCCTGGGGAAAAAAATCAGCCTGGGCAGCAGGACTACAAACTCATCTGCTGTTTATTTAAACCAACACATGAACATGAGATGTAGCCAAGGAGAACATCTCTGAGGAAGGCTGAGCCCACTGAGGTCTCTGATGACACCTTAACTTCCAGATTCAATGAACCAAAGCTACTTTTCATTATGACATAGCAAAAGATAAACACCACTGCATTAGTCAGCTCCTGAAAGTCAGTTTCTGAAGGACATTGAGTGGGCGGCAGAGAAAACCTGAAAGAGAAGGGAAAAATCAGACTCTGCAGCATGGCATTATTTGGAGCTGGTCTTCTGGCATGCAGCGTGGTTCCTGCTGTTATCTGGAGGCTTCCTCCTGATATATCATCGTGCCACACTGCCACTCCCCAGGCTCACCAAATGCAGAGCAACAATGCCCAGCTTTACTTCCCACTGTTGAACATCTGCCAGCTGTTCATCCATAGTTTATTAAGTGTAAGACACAAAATAAAACCTGGTTATCAATGCACCAGTTTTTGGAGATAAATATGGGATGTATCCCCTTCTCCACTGAAGGGACAGCAGAGCTTTACAATGGCCAACACTACTTCCTGAACTTTTTCAGGGGACTGATGTTTTTTTCTGCAGGTCAGAACTCAGCATCCACTCCATGACACGGTTTGTCAGAAGTGCTGCAAAAGAAATCAGAGCATGGTTTCCTGGCAGAACAACTGAGCTCTGTGGAGATAAGTCTGATTCTGGTTCATGCAAACCATGACTGGTAAATTGTTACTGCTATTCCTACGTAGACAGAGATCTTCCCAGTACCATCTTAACCATCTCTCAGTAGGGTTTGCAGCTTGACGGTGGAAAACCAATGAGTGAATTATGGTTAATGCATTTGCTGTCAGTGTATTGGATTTGCATAACAAGGTTTGGGAAGTGGAAGGGCTACAGGAGTGGCTTTCTGTGAGAAGCTGCTAGAAGCCTCCCCCACGTCCAATAGCGTCAATGCCAGCAGGCTCCAAAATGGATCCACCGCTGGCCAAGGCTGAGTGAATGAGTGATGGTGGTAGCACCTCTGGGATAACATATTTAAGAGGTGGAGAAAAGAATCCAACCACCAAATTACCCAACTGCAGATGAAGAGAGGAATGAAAATATGAGAGAGAAACAACTCTGCAGGTACCAAGGTCAGTGAAGAAGGAGAGGCAGGAGGTACTCCAAGCACTGGAGCAGAGATTCCCCTGCAGCTCATGGAGGTTAATGGTGGAACAGCTATCCACCTGCAGCCCGTGGAGGACCCCATGCCAGAGCAAGTGGATATGCCTGAAGGAGGCTGTGACCCTATGGAGAGCATACACAGGTCCTGACAGGACCTGTGTGGTACCCACGCTTGAGCAGTCTGCTACTGAAGGACTGCACCTCATGGAAGGGACCCACACTGGAGCAGTTCATGAAGAACTACAGCCTATGAGGAGGACTCATGTTGGAAAAACTCATGGAGGGCTGTCTACTGTGGGAAGGACCCCACAATGGAGCAGGGCAAGAGTGTGAGGAGTCTTAACCCTGAGGAGGAAGGAGCAGCAGAGGCAACAATGAACTGATTGCAACCCCCATTCCCCATCCTTCTGTGCCTCTAGGGGGTAAGAGGTAGAGAAAACGGGGAGTCAAGTTAAGCCTGGGAAGAAGGGAGGGGTGAGAGGAAGGTGGTTTAAGATTTTGGGTTTATTTCTCATGATGCTACGCTGATTTGATTGGTAATAAATTAAATTAATTTTTCCCAAGTCAAGCCTGTTTTGTCCATCATGGTAATTAGTGAGTGATCCCTCCCTGCCCTTATTTTGACCCAAAAGCCTTTTGTTCTATTTTCTCTTCCCTGTCCAGCCGAGGAGAATGTGGCTTTGGTGGACACCTGGCATCCAGCCAGGGTCAACCCACCACAGTCAAGATCCACTCTAGCAACCTTTATGGCTTGTGCTTAATGCAATGGAAAGTGCTGTGGAATGTTAATTTTCCATCTCGAGGGTGAACAACCTTGAAGGACCGAAGCTGTCACTGCTGCCTGCTGAAAGGGATGCACTGGAGCCATCCTTGCTGAATTCCTCAGACACACACAGGCTATCTTCTTCCTAACCAGGTCCTTCAGAGAGGCCTGCGTCTGACACATGAAGATGAGCTTTGCTGCTAATACATTGAGTACAAGGAAGAAATACTGAAATCAATACTTCAATATTTATATATCTGAAAAAAAATAGACAAGTTGAGGATCCTTCTGCCACAAGAGGAGTAACACGGTACCATCAAAGAAAGGTTTCTTTATCAATATTAAAGCATTTAAAATCAATTAAATGCTTACAACCACCAAGGTGGACAGCATCACCACCTCATCTTCATCAGCGCGTGTGTGTGCGTGTGATGAGCCATAAACCTCACCGAGGGATGAAAAAGTTCAGCACGTCTGCTGAAGCTCTACACTTTGACTGGTAGCCTGAGAAGCAGCAGAAGATTTCAGTCTTCCACTTCTCTCTTTGGGGTATGTTGCCCTCCAAGAAACGACATTTTGTAGACCCATTTCATTATTGACTATTTTACTAAAGAGAAAGACCTAATGGAGTTTTTAAACATTTACAAGGAAAGCCTTCTGGTTTGCCTTTAGAAGGCAAAAGCTCCACTTAAAAGTGCACCGTAAATGAAAAAGCTTCAGCTCCAATTTCCAGTCTGTGCTACTGTCATCCAGGGAAAGTGAGTGAAACCTTTCTGCATCCAATTCTGCCCAAAGCCTTTTCAGAAATTTCTCCCCTAAAGAATAATAACAACTTCCACAAACAACAAAAAAAGATGAGATGAACAAGCACTGGAGAGTGCCAGGGTGGCTACCAGACAGTGCAAGCCTTGCAACAATAATTGCAGGAATGATGAGAAAAGGTAGGAGGAAGCTCTCATAACATCTGGTTCTGCAAATCAAAATGTATTTCCAAACCTCACTTTCCAATGTACCTCAGAGTTGTGAGGAAGGCAGTAATTATCCCTCATTTACTGAGGGAAACTGTAGCAGTCAGAATTAAAGGCTCTGACTCACACACACTAAAGCAAACAGTAGCAAGAGCATACACCAGTTTACTCCAGCAAGTGCTTGCCCCACCACTGTGGCTTATCCCTGGGTAGATGGGTGGTGCCAGTCACTGCCCAAAATATTCCTAAAAGCCTCTTCTGTTGATGCTTTAAAAGATAACACTCAGGTACAAGCCACATGCTGTAGTGCCCACTTGGGAGAGAACACCCTCCAGAGATGAGCTGGACACCTGGAGCCAGTCATGGACAAAAACATACTGAAATTTCTCAGGGGTCAGTCTGAGCCCAAAATGGCATGTGCAAAGTCATAGATTCATAGAGTCACAGAATACCAGGCTAGAAGGGACCTCAAAGACCATCTGGTCCAACCTTTCTTGGCAAAAGCCTGGCCCAGACAAGATGGCCCAGCACCATGTCAAGCTGAATCCTAAGTGTCCAGTGTTGAGGACTCCACCACTGCCCTGAGGAGATTATTCCAATCGCCTATTGTCCTTGTTGTGAAAGCCATGCAGTTACATATGGAGTGTGGCAGTGACAGGCATACCAAATTTCCAGGGTTGTCCAAAATGCCCAATTCTCCTCTGCTGGGAATGCTTTCTCCTAGAAAAAGCAAGGCTGAGTTACACCGTGCTTTACAAAGAACTTATTTTCTCATAAACGGGTCAAATTAACCCTGATTTACAGAACTGAAGTTCCAACTCAAAATCATTCGGAAGTCCATGAAGACAAATTCCTTCTTTTTAAAAAACCTTAAACAACTCACCACAAATTTCACTGTTATGTCAAACACCCTGATATTTTAAACTAGAAGAGACTGCTGGCCCTTCATATTACAACTTTTTCAGAACTTGCTAAAATGATGACCACCAAAGATCTGAGAAAAGAATCTAGGACTCCTCAGCTCCCCAGAATAACTCTGTGCCTTCAGAAGAGCAGAAATGATGCCACTGGCTTATTCTAAGAAACACACGTCTTCTTTTATCAGTACTGATGAGGGACATCTTTTTAGCATGGCCTGTTAGGACAGGACAAGGAGTAATGGTTTTAGACAGAAAGAAGGTAGATTTAGACAAGATATAAGGATGACATTTTCTTCCATGAGGGTTCTGGAACACTGGCACAGGTTGCCCAGAGAGGTGGTAGGTGCCCCATCCCTGGAAACACTGAAGGTCAGATTGGTTGGGGCTCTGAGCAACCTGCTCTAGTTGCAGATGTCCCTGCTCAGTGCAGGGGGGTTGGATTAGATGACCTTTAAAGGGCCCTTCCAACCCAAACTATTCTATGATTCTATGATTTTTTTCCAGAGGTTCAGCTTGACTAAAATATCCATCTGGAGCTGGTCTTAGGATCTTCAGTACCAGGCAGAGAACACCAATGCATGCTGAAAAACCACTTTTGTGCAGAATTCCACCACTAATGATGCTGCAGGTATTTCTTGTATTTAGCTCAAATCCAGAGAGCCCTGATCTTACAAGAAACTACAGAGAAGGCAAAACTGTTATTTAAATTACTCTTAATGCCTATGTAAAAGTCTTTCATTTTTCTAGGTAGCTTTCTTAAAAATCACTCCTTAATTAGTAAAAGAAGCTATAGTCTCTTCTTCTTAACAAGACACTTAGCTTCCAAACTCTAGCAAGGTATTTCTTAAACACTGACAAAGTTCCTCACTTCATATTAATAGTTTTATACCTAAGCTGTACCCCAAAATATGAACCAATTATTTCTTCACACTCTTATGATACTGATGCATAAAGTGCTTGTTTATCCAATAACACCACAAGGATGTTACTAAATTCAGCCTTGCGGTTCAGAAGAGATTTCCAAAGATTTTTGCCTCTCAAAAGCAGCTTTACATCAAAGTAAACTCCTGAAGGCTGATGGAATCGCCTGGCTTTTGCAGGAAGATGTGACCCAGACACCATCCACATCTTGCACAAGGCTATGTCCAACCTTAAAAACACATCTGAAATTTAGTAATCGCTCTCACAAAATTAGATTTGGCAGGGATATTTGCAGAACAGCTTGTGCAGTTTTCAACTGAGTTCTTTGTGAGAAACACGAGCAACCGCTGTCAGCATTCAGGACCATGACTTCAACGCACAACCAAGTTCTATCAACTTAACGGCATTCACACCCTTAGCCAACAGCAGCAAACCGTGGCAAATTAGACTGGCTCACACCCATGCGAAAGATCTAGTAGAGTGTGTTTTATCTCATAGTTACATTGGGTTCAGCAGACAAACCACAGTTCTGCTAATAAACAGTAACTTGTTCAACTGATGTGGCTTTCCTGCACTTCAAAGCCTGTGGAGAAAAAGAGACAACCGCCCCTCCAATTCTTTGATCTCAGCAAAGCGCGAATCCATTCCTGTTACTCACCCAGGCCTTTCTACTAGATCAGAAGTTCATTTTATTGAGGAAGAGACAGCATGCATACGAGGCTTCTCGCTGCTGAGAAGTTAACTAATCACCCAGTAAAGGCTTTTTCCCCCTTCAAGTCCCAAATCCTACCTTTATTCACCATGTTTAGTCTAGAGACTAAGAGAGGAGAGGCTGAGAGGAGACCTTATTGCTCTTTACAACTACCTGAAAGGAGGTTGTAGTGAGGTGGGTGTTGGTCTCCTCTCCCAGGTAACCAGTGATAGGACGAAAGGACATGGGCTTAAGTTGCACGAGGAGAGGTTCAGGTTGGATATTACAAAAAGAATTTTTACTGAGAGTGGCGGGGCCTTGGAACAGGCTGGCCAGGGAGGAGGTGGACTCACCATCCCTGGAGGTGTTCAAAAAATATCTAGATGTGGCACTTCAGGACATGGTTTAGTGGTCCTGATACTATTTAGTAGATGGTTGGACTTGACCTTGAAGGTCATTTCCAACCTTAACGGTTCTATGACTCTAAGTTAAAAAATCGGTGGTGATAAAAAGGCTTCTGAGACACACCATGAGCAACACATAGCCGTTTCGTTCACCTTTCAAAATATAAAAGAAAATCCCATCTGTTGTTTCAATTCTGCTGTAATATTCAAGATACATCACAGCGCACAGAACGCTGTGCATGTGTTTCTTTCTGGTCTGATTTTTTTTCCTTTTTTTTTTTTTTAATAGTAAGGTGCAAGTTATCTTCTGAAACACTTGGCATATACCTGGTTGACAGAGGTAGGGGTTTCCCCCAAGTATTTCTTAAACTAACTTGACATTTCATATAATTAAATCAGCCACTAGAGAGTAAGCATTTGAGCTATCACATTATCCGAGCTTCACATATATGAAAATAATTGTACTATCTCCCGAATCAGGGAAAGACACAACCAGAGTGGTTAAAACCTAGTATTAGAAGTAGAAATGGTTATAATTTTATTAATCACCATTTTTGCACCGGTGCCGAGAATGAATTGCTCCCTGACGTTCCATCACGCCGAGCGCTGTGCAAAACACGCATGATTAAACGCTTCCTCCCCAGAAGAGCTTACACTGGATGTTTCTTTGTTCAAGCAAGTACGTGAACTTGCCATGCGTATAATTAAATCTGCTCTTTCAGGGGGGCCTGATCCTGAAGACATATGTCTATTAACAGTTCCTCCAAGAATAACAAGCTTACTCGTGTGTGAAGCAAACTGAGCCCCCAAACAAGCAGACAGGATTAGAGGCAGGCATTCAATAACGTGGTGTTTATTTATTTGTTCCTTTTAGGCAGCCTGGCCTATTGTTCTCTCTCCAGTCTATGAAATCTACTTTCCCAAAATGGAAATTATACTCACACCACACTGGTGTCCTTGAGGGGGAGGGACATACACCACCTTCTTGTGGAAATGACAGTTCTGAAGAAATGAGTGACCTTCTCTATTGTGAGCACATTTAAAGCCTACCAGTTCCTCTGAGCAAAGAACAAAGCCCAGTAGCTGCCCAAACCCAACTACGTGCATAGCTTCTGTTTCTTTGAATGCCTCTTGAGTGTGCACAAATTGCAAGTAATGGTGATTCTTCCTCTCCCCAGTGCTGGAAACAAATTAAGCCCCCAAAACTTAGATGTTCTTTTGACCTCTCATATTTTCTTTCAGGTTGCTACAATTAGTGCCTAGACATTTTTCCTTGCGCTGCTAAAGCACAAGTAAGAAGACTGGCCAACTTCACGTGACTCCTCTCGAGGCTCCAAGGACTTAATTTCATTGGTGTATTTGGCAGCACCAACGCAAACTGCGAGGAAGCACCTCTATGTACTGAGCTGGTGCCACTTTTCTTACCTCCCCCCCTTTCTTTCCTTACAATACGTGACAAATGCCTCTGATCCATCACCTTTTCACTATTTTCAGACCCAGCTGCACATCTCACTCCTCTGAATGGACCCATTACTGTAACTGTTAAAAATGCTGGTGGGCAGACGACACTTCAATGTGGTCTCTTCTCCATCAGAGGCACAAACCAAGGCTCGTAGCCGCATTAGGACAGCATGCCCAAGCTAAACGACTCTGCCAGTCTTAGCTTAGGAGCAGCTAGAGGCGCTTACAATCCCTATTTTCCAGGGAATGAGTAATGATACCCCTTGTTAGCTTTGGTCACTGGCGTTTACATTAATATTAACAGTTTTAATTTTCTTATTTCCTACTTTACGGCAGTTGTCACTTTCGGGAAACTACTTTTTCCCTGTCAAAACTACACCCAAATTCCCCAGCTGGAGCTGTAAAGCAAAAGCCAGAAGGTTCCCAGAAAGCAAGTATCTGCGCTTGGGGTTTTTCTTTATTTGTTTTGCAACTTGGGCACACAAGGTTTCATGCTTGAGAAGTTATGTTTTTGACGTTGCTCTCACTTTATATGAGACAAAAGATGATAGAGGGAAGAGATGAGGCACTGCAATGGTCCCTCTCTCACCAACAGCAAGAGGTCTTGCTGTCTTTGTTCTTTTCTCAAAAACTGTAGGATTTTTCTGTTTTCTGTTAAGATCCCCAGGCAGTCATCCCCATGTCACACCATACAACTATCATATTTATTATTCTTGCCATGGGATGTTCACCCTCACTTTCTACAGCAAGCAAGTCTAATTCAGGCTAAGGCTGTTGGAGACAAAAGGAGAGTCCCAAGACCTGTCTGAAGCCACACTGCGTCAGGCCAACATTATGGAGGAGAAGTACCTGGGAGGATCAGAGCAAGAAACAGTAAATGGGAAGGAGCAAAACTGATTTGGTTACGTTTCAGGAAGCATTTCTCAATGCTGAGATCTGAATTCATCTCCCTGGAGATGTAATCAGAGGCTGATGATGAAGATGATGTAGAACTACAATGGACAACTTCAGTGGGGATGGATCACACAGCTGATCCTGGTCATGAATATGTCCTAGCTTGCATAACATCAGACTCCTGCAACTCATCCCACCACCTGCTGTCACATTCATGTTGTCAGGCCTCATTTCAGGGCTTGCTGTAGTCTAGAAGAACAAGGAAAGTCCAAGAGATTGGTTTTCCCATCAACATCTGGTGTCCTTTTGGCAACTGCGCGCAACACTTGATACCTTGCCAGGACCCCACAGGCTGCAATCGTGTTTTATGAAGCACTCAGTCTTTAATTACCTTTGAAATGGGGAACACCTCAATTCCACCACCGACAGGTTTTGTGACTAAATAAAAACAGCTTAAGTTCATATGACTATTAAACCAGTACCAATTACCGTGAACCCCGTGTGGTGCTGGGGTGGCTCCGGGACCACCTACGCTCTTGGCAGGTCTGTGGCTTTCAAAGACCTCAGGGTAGAGTTGGAGATAAACACACAGGCTGCTTTCATCAGAAAACAGGCAGATTACCTGTAAAAACCTGGTAGCGATGCCAGAGATGAGCTCATACCCATGCTCATGCTGTTCAGAGAGGTGTGGTGGGATCCCCAGGTCAAGAGGCAACTTGTTATCCCACTCTATGTCTAAGATAAGGGCCAAAGGATGATAGGAGAAAGACTGGGGGAAACAAATCAAAATGGAAAAAGTGGGAACTCAATTTTACAACTACTGAATTCCCTGTTTATAAAGAGAAACCAAGGAAAAGGTAAATGTTGCAGTGTTTGCAGTGTATACTTTTCAAGCAGCCTGAGAAAAATACTAGTTACACCTGAATAGATATAAGTGGATAAAGATTTTCTCAGCACACACAGCAACAAAGAATGGTTTGGGTTGGATGGGGCCATAAAGATAGGTGCAAACTGTTCAATAATTTGAGATTCAAAGAAGGGAAATCAGCAGTTGCTGCAAACTAGTTGGAAGCTCGGGACACACATGTGAATGCTTCACCATTCACATTCCAAGAAAAAAAATCAAAACCCAAAAAGGCCAATAAACCATTTCCAATCCTGGAGACCAGCTCCCCGCAATGGCGTGAGGAAAGCGGCGGATGGTCAACTGCACCCTCCCCAGCTCACTTCTGGAGAAACAGTGGACGAAATCCTTGGTACTGTAAACTCAGCTCAGACATTAAAAAGCCATTAGAAATGGATAATGAAATTAAGAAGGGTCCGCTAATAGGAACCACGGCACAAAGGGGGTCCTGCTGGTGCTCAGGAATGCGGCCAGCTGAGCACTGGCAACGAACAAATAGAGTGCTAGGAAGAGGGAAATAAAGCAAGCGTCGTAGCTCTGCTTGGCAGGAGAAGTGTAATAGATTCTGTCTCGGAGATGTATCAGCATCTGTGGCTTTTAAATCACGAAGGAAGGCAGAGGGGAGCGAAGCTTTTAGCACTCAAAGCAAAATCTGCAGCAAGACCTTTATGATGATGAAATACAGCCGGGAGCGAGGGATTTAACAAGAGGCAAAATGTCTGGCAGGAGACTGGACACCCCAGTTCTTGCCCTGTACTCTACCAGCCTTGAGATCCCAAAGAAGAAGAAGGTGGTTGGTTTTTTTCCTATTTCCTTGTTGCCCAGTCTGAGAGCTCGGAAACACATAAAAATTTCTTTGAGATTTTCATAATCACAGCGAGATCCTCAATACGTTTCAAAATAACACACGAAAGAGCTATAATAAGAGTATAACATGAAAATGGTGAGGGAGGTAGAATCAGAGCTGAGGCAAGACCTTGGAATATCCAACTCTTTAGCCTTGTCCTAAAACACCAAGATGAATCAAGTTTCTACACTTCTTACCCTCTCCTCTCCTTTCCACTCCTCTCTTCTCCTCTCCCTATAGAGGAAAAGATGGAGACCTTATATGGAAAAATGGGGAGACTTCTGGACCCCAAATATTTTCACACAACCTTCAGACCTAAACTGAACACTCTGGAGTTACCTAAAAGCATCTGATTAAGGATTCGCCTCTTCAGAACAGTTTATCTTCAGTGACACATCACTGCGCTGCATCAATTGAATTTAATCTCCACGTCAGATGGCAGTTTCACCACCTCATCCTACCCCTTGTCCACACAAATGGTAAATCAATGGGAGCAACTTTGCATCTTCTCCTGCACCAGCACCTCCTTGAGCAAATCAAGACTCACACTCTCACTTGCACGTAACTGGGCTGGTTACGCCAGAGGACAACACTACTCTAGCTAATAAATAGCGCACAAACATATTATCCACCTTTACAGTGGGGAAAAAACCCCTCATTTATCATTTTAAATACCCTTGCAACAGTTAGAACGTGGGGTTTGGTCTTGGATACCTACACGTGTCACTGCATACACTGGCAAAGTGCAGCTGCCCCTGGCATAAAGCAAGGGAGCTGCTTAACCCCAGAGCTAAAAGCCCACGTGGAGCTCTCTGTCAAAGACTGATCAAGACCTTGAGAGCAAAATAATTAATACAGACCAAACAGCACACATTTCTGCCTCTACAAGGCCGGGAAAGGTGAAGCAGCATCATTTTCCCGTCTCACGCAAGGTAGCTCGCGAGTATGAAAAGGTGTTAAGAGCCTACAATATTAATTAATAGTTTGGGATTTAAGACAGGACATCAAACATGCCTGCTATATTACAATCTTCTTACGTGTGCCTTCTCCAAAATCCCAGAGCAAAATGATATCACTGCAGATGCAAGGACATGGCTTACGCTTTGTAGATTTCAATCAAGCAAAATTTACCATTCGGTTGGGTCCTTTCTAGACACAAGAAGATGATCTTGAAGAATTACAACGAAAGCTTCAGAAGATGGTCAGGAATTGATCCTGTATAAAACGTAATCACTGGGAATACCAGGAGAACACGTCTAAATGAGCATTCCACTCTTGTCCCACAACAGTCTTGTTTTCTCATTAGCAAAGTAAGTGATTTATTCTTGCTCCAGCCTTAGGGTTGGGAAACTCACCGTGCATAAAATACTTCTCTGATTTTCCAGGTAGTTGCACTAACAGTGGGTAATATGTGTTCAGTTTGTCCAGGAAAGCTACTTTTACCCAAGTGAGGCTGCAACTTAACCTTGGTCTGTCTGTAATTACTGCAAAGAAATTAAGATACACATACAAGTCAACCTGCTGTTCTCCGTTTCTTCTGCCTTGAGAATAACAGTCCCATTTCCCACAGTTTTAAAGCTGCTCTGCTCTATGGGGTTGCCAGACCCATTCTTTCAATTTTTATCTTCCATCCCCATTTGTTTCCTTTCTCACACACAGCACTGACGTGAAATCCTCTCTAAACCTCCTCACGAACACATCAGTGAGTCTCATCAACTACCATAAGATACTTCCCTGATGTAGGAGCAGAGGAGGTCTTCTGCAGCCTGCTTCATTATTCATTGATAAGCTCCCAACCAGATACTGCAACCACTTCTGTAAAGATTGGGGTTTTTTTTTGCCTCATCTCTAAACTCCCTAAATTTATACAATGCTGTTCTGCAGACATCCACTGATTCTTTATCCTCTTTGCCTTTCCAAAGCATCTTCCAGCAGAGAACTTAGAAAACTTTTCTCCCAAACAATTTTTTTTTCAAGGCAAGCACAGGTACTACACAAGATCTGAGCCAATGGACCAGACCAGACGTTCCCATGTTTCAATATCCACTTCTGGGACCTACAGAGAAGCTACAGAAACGGAGAGATAACCTACACAGGAATGGTCTTTCAAAGCTTTCATTTTTCAGGATTTTTTTTTAATATCTTGAAGTAGAAGGGTCTAATCTCCTTATCTTCAAATGTTCACCATTACAGTTACGTATATCTTCGGAGCCACAGAAACAAGTTTGTGCCTCTGGGTGATCAGATGAACTTTTGGCCAAGTTATCTGTGAGCAAACAGAGGCAACAAACAACTAGCAAATAATCCTGGCCTTTTCCTGCTGGGCACAGCACAAGATGAAGAAGAAGCAAGAAGCTCCTCCCCTGCAGGGGGTAAACAACATGTCCCATCATGGGGTTGTGCAAAAAAAATAAAGGAAAAGGCGGTAAGCTGATGTGTTCTCTGTCAGATGCACCTCTGCAAGGAGCTTTGAGGCAAGGCAGACACCAGGGTGTCCCAAGAGAGTAGCTTTAATTTCCTCTCTTGTGCTGCCCATCCCCATGTCACCAACTTCCTGATCATAGCCACACTCTGGGTGGTTTGTTGACCATTTACAGAGTGCTTTCACAACGGCAAGTCACCAAAACCACCACTACTGACGGTTGACCCTCATTTTGAGCTGATGAAAACTGCAGTTCTACAGAAAATGAGCCAAAAATACAAATTCATAATGTCAGCAGGAATCGGTTGGCATTTTACCTTTTCTAACTTCTAACCTGGGACTGGAAACATCCTTTCTAAAAAAGGCAAAGCATTAAGCCAATCAGAACATCCAAATGCAGAATTAGTTTCACGCTTCCTCTGAAGAACTGAAGTTTGACGACTAATCATCACGTATATTAAAAAAGGAAAATGAAAAAAAGCTGCAGAGAGAAAAAAAAAGGAAAGAAAGATCCTGCATTAGGGCACACCAACCTTCATTTATTTTTCAATGACTGTATCTTCAAACCCGGTGATTCTCCTCCCAGAAGACACAGTCAATATCCTGATCTATTTTTTAATCTTCTAAATCCGGGCACGAGCAGAGGAAGCTGAGCTCGAGCTGATGGGGAAGCTGCGCACACCACAGCCCAGCAACCAGCACTGCAACGGGGAAACCCTAGTTGGGTCCCAACTTTGCACTGATCACCACATTATTTCTAGGCACTTGTGTCCTGTGTAGCCAACTTCTCTACATGACTTTTGCTGCAAAGCCTTTTATCTGAGGCTATGCATTTCTGCAAAGCTGTGGATGAGATAAAACTGATCTTGGCCACTGGGGGTCATTAAAAGGCCTGGTAGAGCCTCATTCCAGGAACTGAGATGTTTCTCATGCTGCAGTCTGACATCTTCGCTCCTTTTGGTATTTGTTAGGACCTCTGCGTTACAACCCCGTAGGACCAGCAGACACCTTCATTTTCCAGCTCTCTGTAGGTTAGCCCTCCTTTCCTGCTTCACTTCTGAGACCTGACACAGCCAGTGCTTAAAGGCAGATCAGCACCCAAAAACTAACCCAAGCAAATAAATATGCCTTTAAAAAGAGCAGCAGAATAAATGTAACAGCATAAAGAGACTCCTGACACTTCAGCTGGTCTCCTGACCACTCTCCTGTCCACAGGCTGGGCAGGGAGGGAAAGCTTCCAGGGAAGTGGTGATAACCTTCACCTCCCTCCCCTCCCCCATGTTGAGGAAGCAAGATACACATGAAGATGCTTTAGTAAAGCCTTTGACACCATTTCACACAGGATTCTCCTGGAGAAACTGGCTGCTCATGGCTTGGACAGGGGTACTCGTCACTCAGTAAAAAACTGGCTGGATATTGGTGGCCAGTCACAAGGGGTGTTCCCCAGGGCTCAGAATTGGGGCCAGTTCTATTTAATATATAGGGTGAGGGGATTGAGACACTCTCAGAATGTTTGCAGAAGACACAAGATAGGTGGGAGTGTTAATCTCCTTGAGGGGAGGAAGGGTCTCCAGAGGGATCTGGACAGGCTGGATCAATGGGCAGAGGCTAACGGTATGAACTTCAACAAGACCAAGTGCTGGGTCCTTTACTTGGGTCACAACAACCCCGGGTAATGCTACAGGCTTGGGAAGGAATGAATGGAAGCTGCCCAGAAGAAAAGGACCTAGGGTGTGATGGTCAGCAGGCAGCTGGAGATGAGCCACTGTGTGCTCAGGTGGACAAGGAAGCCAGTGGCATCCTGGCCTGTATCAGAAATAGGGTGGCCAGCAGGACTAGGGCAGGGATTGTCATCCTGAACTCAGCACTGGTGAGGACACACCTTGAATCCTGGGTTTAGTTCTGAGCCACTCACACTGAGGACATAGAGGAGCTGGAGCATGTCCAACGAAGGGCAATGAAGCTGGTGAAGGGTCTAGAGAACAAGTCTCAACAAGGAGCAGCCGAGGCACCTGAGGTTGTTCAGCCTGGAGAAAAAGAGGCTCGGGGGAGACCTTGCTCTCAACAACTCCCTAACAGGAGATTGAAGCCAGGTGGGGGTTGGTCTCTTCTCCGAAGCAACAAGTGACAGGACAAGAGGAAACAGCCTCAAGTTGCATCAGGAGAGGTTAAGGTTGGGCATGAGGAAGAATTTCTGCTCTGAAAGGATTTTCAATCCCTGGACCAGGCTCCCCAGGGAAGTGGCAGAGTCCCCATCCCTGGGGGGATTTAAAAGCCGTGTAGATGTGGTGCTGAGGCCATGGTTTAGTGCTGGACTTGGCTATGGTGGGTTTATGGCTGGGCTCAATGTTCATAAAGGTCTTTTCCAACCTAAACAATTCTATGATTCTATGCCTGACTTACTGAGGGCAATCCAGTGAGCCATGGTCATAGACTTGAAAACGTAAGTCTATAACTGGTCTGTAAACATGTTTAGGGTTTCTACAGTATCATGACCATTAATCATGACAATCTTGGCCAAGAGGACTCTCTCTGGAGGACAGCAATGCCCAAATCCTTCATGACAATCCATCTAAGCCTACAGGCAACAGTCCCCATCTTAGATGAGAAGATGGAATGGGCTTCCTAAAACGAACCAATGCACGTGCCCATTTCAGCACAGGGAAGGGTTTGTGTGGTGGTTGAAGGCTGCACCTCCCACCCTTCCCGTGGAGATGCAGCTCAGAGCAGGAGCCTGCTCCAGGCGATCTCAGATTAATGGCTGGGTTTGAGCATGAAACTGTTCTGCAGCCTGAGCCGACAGGGACTCGGACATAAATACGCTCGAGCCAAACCAGGAAAAGCATTTATAGGGCACCGTGAGACAATGTCACTGCCGCCGCTTTGGGAAACCTGGCCAAGAAAAGCAGCACAGGCAATTGAGGAGATAGAGACTGAGAGAAGAAGGAAGAAAACTGAAGAAAGAGAAAAAAAATGAAGAAAAAATACTTTTTTTTGGGGGGGTGGGGGTAAGTTGAGTCCCTGCTGTGTCTAAACCAATAGATACAGAGGTGGTGGGAATTTTAGAAAGAGAAAGAGAGCAAATCAAACAGCATGCCCAGCATTTCTCCCCAGAAGCAGGCTGGGTTTTGTTTTTATCCAAGAAGAGGAATTCACAGCGTGCCACAGCAGCGAAAGCCCCCAGCCACCAGCAGCGAATCACTTCTGCCTGACTCACAACCACCCTGATGCAAATGCCAAGGAAGAGAGACACTTTCTACTGCAGACAGGCACTGCCACCGTCTAGTGTGATATGGAAATGCTGGCCCACTCCTTGTCCCCTTGCTGCTCAGCTTTGAAGAGGTCTCATGGAAGAGAGCTCACATGAAAGAAGTGAACAACAGAAATAAAAAGAGATGGACTGAAGAGCATAGGATGTTCAACCAGAAAGGAGGAACAAGAGAGTTGGAGAGCAGCACCAAGATAAGCAGCCCTTCTCCCACCAACTAGACACATCAAAATAAAATGAAATAAAATAAAGCAATATAAATACAGGAAAACTGGATTCCTACCAGGTTAAATCTGGGACTATGGAGGAAAAAAAGATGCCTTGACATAAGCCACACTAACACCTCAACATCCTTCATCCGGGGTGAGGTGGGTTGTTGGGGGGATGCCAGGCGTCCCCCAAATCCAAAGCAGTCCAAACTCCTTGATCTCCAGGAAGTTCAGTATGCCAAAAGGATTCTCTTGTTTGCAAGAGTGGCTGGTTTCTTATTCATCTTGTACATAAGCATGCATTTTTTCTCCCTGTCAGGATGTCAGCAAGGCCTGGTTTCTTCTTCACTGATGAGAAGAGGGAAAATCCCATGAAGAAGAAAAAACAAACAAACAAACAAACAAACAAACAAAACCCCAAAAAACAAACAAACTTGGTGAAAATACTCACATTCTGTTGACAAATCCAAGATGAAAAAATATAAGTAGACAGCCCTTTGTTTTAGCAGTAAGACTACAAACAGAGAGGTATGAAAGGACAGTATGACTTTAAAACTCCAAATTACCTTTCAAAAACATACTTAACCCACACAAATCCACATGCTACACAGGCATACACCCTAGGTAGGTATATAAAACCATTCTATGCAGTTGTAGCTATTGTGTTGTTACGATCCTTGGTATTATCTGTGTATTGTTCAAAGGCACAGCCATCTGGCTACTGTCTGGCTGGTAAAGCGCTTCAGGAAAAGCAGCAGACAGCTCCTCTTTCCCAAGCTGCTTAACTCTTGCAGGACCTGAAATAAATAGCAAATATCTTCTCCTACATGATTGTAATAAAGGTGTTTGGATTGGTTTCTTTGCCAAAAACTCAAGTTCTTTGTAAATTATACTTTACAGCGAACCCTCTTTATAAATCTCTGCTTTATACCACCTTACAGAACTGAAAATAATTATAAATAAAAGGGGTAGAGAAAGTGATAGAGAAGTCTCATTTCACACAGCCCATCACTTTCTGTTGCCTCCATCCATGGGGACATGTGTGGTAGGTTTGAACTTTTCAGGCACCCAGGACTGGTTTTCCCCTTCAAAACCTCTTTTTTGGGGAAACAGGATTCCCGGTGGTCTTGCCTCCACACGGCTTCATACACAGCAGGCCCATTTCACACAGAAGGTCACGGCATGTGCTATTCCTAGCCCCAAAAGATGGATTTATGACTTTTAAAAATCTTCTTTACGTAATTTTGTCCCTCGACTTTTGTCAGCTGTATCTCTGCTGTTTCCATTTCTGTATCTCTGCTAGCAGAGGAGAAGGAATAGAGAATATACAGTATTTTATGTAGTGGGGCTCTTGCTGGCTCTTTAGTCTTGTTTTCTTTCCACTAAGGACTTGAACAAAGCATTTGGGGAAAAAAAATAAAATGAAGGAAAATTCCCTACCTAAGCAAACAAACAACAGGCACCTATATCCACATCTACGCAAGGATCTTTGTCTCTCTGAAAAAACACTTCCAGATCTCTCTGGGTGAAGCTTTCAAAGCAAGGAATTGCCAAACACACAGAAATATTTCTGTGAAATATCCCATTTCAGCACATTTCTGGGAACCAAGAGATTTAGGAGCTCTCAGGTTTGAATGGCTATCAAAGAGCCTTTGGTTGAAAGCCAGTATTTCAAGACATCCTTAAAAGCCTTCCTGAGCAGAAAGGGGCCTTGGACTACCCACTCCCACACAGGCATCTGCATCATCAGGTACCTGAAGACCTGTGAGATCTGACCTTAAAATTGTTTCTGAAAATAGGATACAGGCCATAAAATATCCCAATATGAATATCTGAATCCTGGTACCATACCTCACAAGAATTATCACCTGCCTACCACTTCATAGCATCACAGAATCACTAAGGTTGGAAATGACCTTCAAGATCATCAAGTCCAACCATTTGCTAAATATTACCAGGACCATTAAACCATGCCCTGAAGTGTCACATCTAGATGTCTGTTGAACACCTCCAGGGATGGTGACTCCACTCCCTCTCTGGGACAGCCTGTCCCAAGGCCTCACCACTCTCAAAGTAAAAAATGTTTTCGTAATACCCAACCTAAACCTCCTCTGGCACAACACAAGCCCATGTCCTTTCATCCTATCACTAGTTACCTGGGAGAAGAGACCAACACCCACCTCACTACAACCTCCCTTCAGGTAGCTGTAAAAAGCAATAGGGTCTCCTCTCAGCCTCCCCTTCTCCAGGCTAAACAACCCCAGGTCTCTCAGCTGCTCCTCATCAGACATTTTCTCCAGACCCTTCACCAGCTTCATTGCCCTTCTCTGAACTCACCCAGCACCTCAATGACTTTTTTTTTTGGTCCACCTGCAGTGCCCAAAACTGAACCCAATGCTCAAGCTGCAGCCTCGCCAGTTCCAAGTCCAGGGACACACTTCAGTGTGCTGCAGGCTTGATTCTCATTAAGTATACTGGGTTTAGAAGGAATTAAAGCATCCTTGATATACTCAGGATGTGTTCATATAGAAAGAAAAAAAAAAATTATCATACCCCTGAGGCCCATAGCAGCCAGAGAAAGGTAAGGAACACAAGACATCCCCAAAACTTCTTTCTACTTAGTTCATTTAAAGATGTTGCATGAAACCAGCCTCGGGTCTGGATAAGAGGACACCCCCAAAGCCAACCTCCTGCTAACCCATCACATTTCAAAGACGAGGACCTTCTCAGCGAGTCCCACCTGCTTATAAAGCTGTTGTGGACATTATTTCCACAACATTCCATGATGTTATTGCTACGCAGAGCTGGGTTAAAGCCAGCACATCAGCTTGGCCAGTCCTGAAGTGTGTATTAAGTTCAAAGTGGATGCTGACTGTCACCTGGGACTCTGTGCTGCCAAGCAGAGGAGATGTGACACAGTCGGGCTGGCCACTGCCCTGCCAGCCATCTGGTGAGATGGCATCATGCCCAGCTGCTAGATGTGTGGGTCTTTGCCAGGGACAAAAAGATCAAGTTTTTCAGGCAGACTAAGCTCAATTAAAATTAAAAATAGCACCTCAGACCAGGAAAACTACTATGCGATCTGGTAGAACTGAGGATGCTCCCCACTGTCACCAGAGAAGAGTTATTCTGTCCATCCCCTGTGACTCTGTGGATTGGGACATGGTTGACAATGGCAAATAGACCTGAAACAGGAAGTGTCAAGTCTGTGACCCTGACCCTCTCTAAAAAACAGAGTCATTTGTGGCAAGGAATCACATGCATTGCAGAAATGCATGAACACCAGAGAATAAAATACACATACTGCTTGGGATGCCTCAACTAAAGGTTGAGAGGCTGTCCCTGCTCTTCAGAGCTTAAACAGTTATTAGTGACAGCACAAGCTATGACTCTTCAATACTGTCTTCAAGACTGGTTTCTCCAGCCGTGACATCCACATATGCAGAAGCACTACCCTGAAGAGCAAAAACCTGCCCTACTTCACCCTCCAGCTGCTTTACTTCCATCTCAGCCAAGTGAAGAAGTTGCAGGCCAGTCAAAGTGTCCATGATGACAACCTGTGTCAAAATCCCACAGCTACAGGACAGAAGAAATGACCCTTTCTTCAAGTGCTTCTCCAGACTAAAAAAACATCAAGGGAGAAGAGAGTGGAACATCCATGGAAAATACAAGCTAACCAGTTCTACTAAAGGAAGAGAAATAAAATCTACATCTACATAACTGTCCACCAGCAAGTCTTGTTTTTTTAAGTACTTCCTTTAAAATTTAAAAGCAAGTTTACAGCTTGCTGGGTTTCTACTGTGCAGATGTTCAAAAATCCCAGTAACAAAGCTCATGAGCAGTTCTGCTGAAAGATGAGCCCCAGGACAGAAACAGCTCAGCTCAAAGGATGGCCAGTGTTAGATGAGAGCAAGCCCTGTGAATTGCAAGCCAAGAAAATGCAGTGACTAAAGTGGTCCCTGATTTCAGGGCATATCCAAGATTTAACAGCAAGGGAACCTGGCTAAGGAAAACGAACAGGGAGGAGAAAGCTCTTCCAGGGAAATCATGCCAGCTTCAACCCTTAGGATATAATCCCCAAGGGAAACAGAGCAGGTGGTGGGTTTGGTTTGTGATCAGGAATTCTTCCACAACCCAAATCCCCCATCCATCAAATAAGGATAAAATTTTCTGCAGAGGATGAAACACTGCTGGGATGGGACTGGGCAGAGTCATCCCCCAGCCACTGCAGGGGCAAGAGACTATGAGCTTGCCACTCACCTGTCCCACTGCCATGCCATGGTTCACCAGTGCAAGGAGTGAGAAGGAGGAGAACCATCAAGTGCAACTGCGTTTGTGCTGTTTTCCTGGCTAAGTTCATTGCATTTGGTTATTTATGTATAAATCAGCAGGGCTTTGATTTATTCCTCCTTCTTCACCCCATCTTTCCCAGCTTGGGACCAGGAAGCAATGGGAAATTGGTTTTAAAAACTTTGATAAAATGACTTGCACGCCTCCAAAACAATGGAAGCAACTTCTTGCACCCCACTACAACCATCTGTAGGACTGTCATGACCTTCAAACACATCAACAGCTACTGATGCAACTCATGTTTTGGTTGGTAGCTCACCAATTATGAGACAGCGTGTGCTGAGGTGGCCAAGAAGGCCACCAGCTTCCTGGCTGGTAACAGCACTAGTGCGACCAGCAGGACTAGGGCGGGGATTGTTCCCCTGGACTTGGCACTGCTGAGGCCACACCTCAAATACAGGATTCATCTTTGGGTCCCTCACTCCGAGAAAGACACTGAAGGGCTGGAGCATGTCCAGAGAAGGGAAATGAAGCTGGTGAAGGGCCTAGAAAACAAGTCTGGTGAGGAGCGGCTGAGGGAACTGGGGTTGTTTACCCTGGAGAAAAGGAAGCTCAGGGGAGACCTTCTCGCACTCAACAACTCCCTGAAAGGAGGTTGGTATGAGGTGGGGGTAGGTCTCTTCTCACAAAGAACAAGTGATAAAACAAGAGAAATTGGCCTCAAGTTATGCGAGGAAGGTTTAGATTTGTTATAAGGGAAAATTTATTCCCTGAAAGGGTTGTCAAGGCCTGTCCCAGGCTGCTCAGGGCAATGGTAGAGTCCCCATCCCTGGAGGGGTTTCAAAGCTGTGGAGATGTGGTGCTGAGGGACAGGGTTTAGTGGTGACCTGGCAGTGCTGGGTTAATGGCTGGACTCAATGATCTTAAAGGTCTTTTCCAACCATAATCGTTCTATGATTCTAGGAACCCCAGCCATCAATAACAAGTTTAACAGAGAAATTCAGGGAAGATATGCAACATGTACATTCCAATAACCAATTTCAAATCCCTTTTTGCTCCTAAGCACTTTCCATCCACACTAATTCACCCTAATCCCCCCAATCTACCTGCTTACATCTGTTGAGTCCTCCTCACTGTTGATCTTTAATTCCTGCCCACTTCTAGCTGCCACTGTCTCTCTCCAAGCAAACACCAGCCTGGAAGATGAGAGAGTTAGTGATGATATTTCTGAACTGACAGCATAGCTAAAAGCTTTATTCCTTTTTTCCACTCTCTCAAGTTCCATTTTTGCCACACATACTTCAGCCAGCTGTGTCTACCCCCCCAGAATATACAGAAGTGAGTTTGTATACGTTTTGCAAAGAAATACATCCCTATAGTGAGGGTGTAGAACAGAAATCCACAACTGCAGTATTTCAGTATCTGTATAAATCTCCATTCCGTTCTGCCGGCAGAAGCCAGGATTATAAAACTCCACTTGTGTCTTCAAAGAGGAAAAGGAAAAAGCACACGTACACAAAGGATGCTAAATACTATTCTTCTAACTGATGATAATAAAGACATATTCTACATCCTCAAGAATTTAATTAATTAGATAATACTAGGCAACAGGAGAAGAAGAAAACAAGAGAACGGTGAAGTTAAGAGATTTGCACAAGGCTACACTACAGAAAAGAGGTGACCAAGACTTGGAATTTAACAACTTTCAAGTCCAGAACCTTAAAATCTAATCTTTCTTATCAGCTACTGAAAAACAGGGGTCTGTAGCTCCCAGATTTAGCATTTTGAACATGCTTTCAGGAAAGAAATAGCAATAAATGTGTTGAACAGATATTACTCCCAGCCTAAGACAGTTTAGAACAGATTGGCTATTAGGTACCACCTAGGTTTAAAACAAATTCAAGTTTATCCATTCAAAAATGCACACCTTAGCTCTGTTTACACACAGGTAAAGAAGCACGTAACTTTTTTTTTTTTTTTTTTTTAAGAGCAGCAGGTGCCTCAGAGAGATATTCCCAAGTGATGCTGTGCATGCAAATGAGAAGAAAAGTCCCCTCTCCTTGGAGGCTCAGAGATCTGCAGGAATGATGGAGCAGCATCTGGACATGTGTGTGCTCTCCAAAGGGTCAATGACTTGCTGGGCTCTAAGCTACAGCCACAGATCAGGGGGTTGCAGCACAGCCTCACCCATGCTAACAACGTGAGCTGTGACAATGACTGATTCGTACCTGGAGAACGCTCAGGACAAAGCAAAATCACACCAGATACTATTCTACCTCTCCTTCCAACACGCTGTAATGTCCACTCTCGAAGTTACTGGGGTTACTACAGCAGTAGCAGAGAAGACAAAGCATGCACTTGATCACTTACTGCACAGTAACATCCTCACAGGTAACATCCTAGGATAGAGTAAGCTGAATTTAATGTCCACCTCCCTTGGTTTCCTGAGGAGAGGAGAGGAGAGGAGAGGAGAGGAGAGGAGAGGAGAGGAGAGGAGAGGAGAGGAGAGGAGAGGAGAGGAG
>JAAGNO010021447.1:0-25449 GCA_033439905.1 Ceryle rudis | reverse complement strand
CAGGCTGCCCGCTCCACTGCAGCAGTTTCCAACCCCCAGTTACACAAAACCCGCGTGTGTCCCTAATTTTAGATTTTTTTTTTCCTTTTTTTTTTTTTTTTTTTTTTTTTTAATTCCCTGTCTCTTCCTCAAAGTGTTTCCTCCTCCGGTCTCCCCCCTCCCCCTTGGGCTCTTTCGTTTCAATCGGTAAGTTGGAAGTTTCTTCGTTGGTTTAGCAGTTCTCATGGTTTATATGTAGATATTTTAGCTTGTTCTGTTAACGTCCTCTTTGTTTGCTTGCTTGCCACTAGCGCCAGAAAAAAAAGTCATACGGGTGCAATGTTGTGTTTTCCTTTTTTTAAGATACCAGGAGAAACTGACTCTACCTGAAAGAAAGGCTCACGATGGCACTTGGGGATGGGAGTCCTCCACCAGCACCGGGTGAGTGTGAATTTTACTCCTCTTTTACACTTAGGAATCTAGCAGCTACATTTGTGATTTGTGTCCACTGGTATCAGTGTGGGAGTAGGGATCTGGTTCCTGCAGATCCCTAAGCGTGCACTACCTTTTGGTCACGGATTAGCATAGAAGAAATATTATGGGGGTTAGGCAAAATTCTCTGTCACCACTCATTCCGGGATAAAATTTGCTCCTTGTTCCATCTCTGCTACATGAAAGATGATTATAGTATGGCGAGTATAGGCGGATTCAGTAATGAATTGTTTCTAAGAAATCTGAGCCTGTCGTTTGAGAAAAAGCTACCGGCTTCTCGCACCTTTCGGGGGTTGAGCAAATTTCCCTAAATTCTCATGAAATCGACTAAATGCCAAAAAATCTGGGAGAGCAGGTGAGGAGACCTGGTAAAAAGCTGTATGTCTAAAACTAATCTGGGTTTTTCTCCGAGTGCGCCCGCGGAGCAGATGCGCCCTCAAAACCGCCGACCCGATCACGGGCAAGCTTCATGTTCATGGGACAGCTCCAGTCACTCCCTTTGTCTTCCCACTCCCCAAATTCTGTGACTGCGTTCTGTGTATATGTAGTTTTACTTGTCGCAAACCGAAATCTCGGGATAGGGGCGGAAGTTTAAACCACTGTTCAGCTCGCCTATGCTTGCGGGTGGGGGCAGGCGTTCGGGTGCGTGGGCAGGAACCCGGGACGGGGCCCTCGCCGAACCGACTTCTTGTTTCGTTATCCTGACGTGGCGGAGGGGAATGAGCAACGGCTCGTGTCCCACCCAGTGGATGAATTTAACCCCTTTGTTCCTACCATTTGTGACCTTAAGAAAAAAAAAAATATTTTTTTTTTAATACACAGTGAATTAAGTTTTCCATGATGCTGTGAGCGTAGGGGGCACGCCGTACCGTACCGAGCGACCGTCTCCTTCGCATCGTAGAAAATAGCACCAGTGCTCTTGGCAGCGTGCACTCACACACGCATAGCACACGCCGGCGTTAACTTCTGACAGAGCCGCCGGCAGGTTGTCTTCCCGGCTTAACCCTGCCCAGGACTGTTCCGTGGGTCTCGCAGGGTACGAGTGAAGCTCCACACGTCCCGCTCTGCGGAGAGCGGTAGCCACACCCGCGTGTCCCCGTGCCCGCTGCTGCCAGACCCCCGGCGGCCTCACGCCCCGCGCAAAGCCGCAGGGCCCGGCCCGCGTGTCCGCGGGGCGAGGCGGAGGCCGGGCCGGGCGGGGCCTTGCGCCCTGTGACGCCTAGCGCTCGTCCCGTCCCGCGGGTAGCCTCGAGCAGAGGTGGCCGCCCCGAGGCCCCGCCTCGAGGCCGCTACAGGCTCCGAGGTCCGGTCGTGACGCCGCCATGTTGTGTTCGTAGGTACCTGAGTGTGTCATCGAAGGAGATTTTAAGTGCAAGATCAGAGAGATGCCCAGGTGATGGTAGCAGTCCATCTTTGTGGTAGCGCCCGTCGTGTGGTAATGAGCCATCTTCCCTCATAACCCCTCTGAGAACCAGGGTCAGGGGAAAGCTTGGGTAACCTCAGGTGTGTGCTGATAGCTGGGGTTGGACAATGAGGCTTTGGGTGAGAGCAAGGTTTGGGAGCAATGACTGATCGGAGATGCGAGAAAAAGGGAAAATAAAACACTTCAAGTAGCATGGTAAGCTAGATTGAAAGGATCGATATCCCTGGTCACTCACCAGTTGATACACAGAAGTTTTAAATCTTATTAGCTGTACTTATATTCTTTTCTTAGCCTCACTTGCATAGTTTATAGTCATTTGTCAGGTAGAGTTGATAATGAGATGCTTTGAAGCCTGCAACTTCTTGCCTGGCAGGGTCAAAACAGTCCTTGAGATGGTTTGTTAAGCCAGAGCACCCCTGGTAACAGGGACTCAAGACATAAAGATAAGCACAGAAGAGGACACCAGTGTTGAGATAAGCCCCTGAAAACTAAAGTAACCTTTTTGGAGCATTCCAGGGCTGAAGGATGGATGAGCAGACCCCTGACTATATATGGGCAAAGGAAGCCCAGAGCTCAACTAATGAACAGTGTGAGGAAGACTATGAATGACCACTGGATGGGGGGAAAAGACCATAACCCTAATTTTATCATGGATGCTCAGACTATGTAAATGATTTCTGGGAACTCATTAGAGTAAGACTGCCCTTTCCAGTAAATTTGATGAGTATGTCTGGTTTTCCTGTATATTAAATGGTGTTTTTTTTGAATTCATTGGAGCACTTATGGAGGAGAATCCCCAGTGCAGCCCCAGCGCTGCAGTAAAGAAGCCTGCTTAATAGCAACTGCTGTTATTGGGTATTTATCTTGGAATCCTTACCCAGCCACATCCAGCCTCCCACCTCGGGGAGGAGTGTTAGAAAGCAAGGGGTTTGGAAGCGCCGATTTTTGTTTCAAGATGAATAACCAGTATATGACAGGTTTTATGTATATATCCATATATATGTATCTGTGTGCACTCCGTGTGTGTGATGTAGTTTAAAACAAAAATTCCCCTAAACCAGAAGGAAAGAAAAAACCCAGGATTGGTATCAAATTACAAAATACCCGAGAACTTAAAGCAAAATGGGTTATACTGACAAAAGGATAAAAGTACTGCCTAAAGCTAGTAAATAAGCTTGAATTCAAAGTCAGGCCCTGTTTAATAAGACTGCTGGGTTTTATTCCACAAGGAAGTAAGAGGGTTTCTAAACCTTGGGTTTTGTTACTCCCAAGTTCTTGCTATTGTTAGTAATTTTCTAATGCTAACCTTTAGAATGTAGTCAAGCAAATGTCTTTCTGAAGAGAGGAGGAGAAAAACAATAGATCTTTCTTGCTTCATTTAACTTGCTGATGCAATATGTGTGATAGCACAGGGATGAAAGTGACATAAGAATTTGGGTGGAGTAGGATAAAGCAGAACACTTCGTTCGAAAGTTATAACCTGCTGGCATGGGAAGGCATAAATGGGACATTCATGAGAGAGAGAGACAGATTTGCCTTTGACAGAACCATCTCTCCACAGTAGCAGATGTTCAAAATTGGCGCTCACTGACCACTCAATGAAATTAAACTGGAGGAAATGGGACAAGGTACCAGTTTTGTTAACCAAGGTAATGTTTTCAGGCAAAAAACCTCACCTGCTTCACAAGAAAATACAAGGAAATATGTGAGAAAATACAGTTTTAAGGCACTTGAAAAGATGCCCCCCCCCGATTTTGGGAGAATAAGTGGTATCCATTTCAGTGGAAAAATTAAAAAAAAAAAAATGTTATGAAAGTCTGAATTGAGAGCTATCAAAACTGACTTACGCACTGCGCAATTAAATTTATTGAAAATATAATTTTAACGAGTAGGCCAGAATGTAATCATAAATACGTCAGCATAAACTCCTATAAGAGATGAGGTGATGGAAACAGATATTTCAAAAGCACGAAAGAACCTTGGAGGCACTGACTGTAGATCTGACATGGAGTCTCCCAAGCTGAGTGGAGATATTATTTTATCCTAAAATCCCAGAAAACAGGCATGAAGCATGTAAAACCCCCAACAGCCAATCCGTGAATTTCCTAATTTTGATTGTCTCCCTAATTGCACTTAATATTTTTGCTGTATTTGCATTACTATTATGAAATCAGTTAAAAAAAAAATCAATAAAAACTCATGTGGATAATTCTTTTTTTTTTAATTCATCATCCCGTGGCTTTGTATAGCTCACCCTTGTGCTAAACAGCTAAAGCGTATAATTCATCACAGCAACGCTGGCAGAGAATCATTGATGTCCTTCAAAAAGACCCGGGGAAATGCGGAATAACAAAGACGGAATAATTTTATTGCTTGCAACTGGAGGAAATGTATTGCTTGTATCTGGCAGCAGGCCAGGTGAGAATCTGAAATGCTGTTGCTGCTGTAAATAGGATGAACGGGATTCATAATCCACCTCCGTGCCCACCGTAGCTTGGAAAATTATAAGCAGAAAAAGCAATTAAAAAAAAAAAAAGCGAGAGCGTTAAAAAATGTGGAAGAGATTTTTTTACGTTGATGATTTATAGACTTAATTGTCATGACTAACCATTTGGGGTTTGGAGTTCTTGAGCGTAGGTAATATAGGTATTGAATTGAGGCGGTATGTATATTTAACATAGGTATTGAATTATACTGAATACAGACCTCTTGTTCAGAATAAATGACATCGCATCAGACTTCTCCATCAACTGCTCCATCTGGAATAATGCTAACATACTTGACTCTGCTACTGAACTGGAATTAATTCAGATATTGTGCAATATCAGCATAGGGATTAACTGATGGAAGTTTATTAATCTAAAACCTACAAATAATGTATTTCAGTTCTTGTCCTCTATGTAACAGTTGATACAGTGCAGATAAATGGGGTGGTATTTCGGATTGCCTTGCACAGGACAAATATATGAATCACCTGAACAAGAAATAATGTTTTCCAGTTTTGTTCAGTCTCTGTAAAGCAAGTGTGATGTCTTAACTGCTTGCTCGGATGGGAAGGTCGCTGAAAGAGAGTATTTCATTCAGGAGCTAGAGGGGGAGGTAGAAGGGTTGAAAGGAACAGCCCTATCCTCAGAGCTTAACTGAGGGGAGGGCTCCTTCAGAAAGGAGGGTGGAAACCTTCAAAAACTAAATCAGGTCATAGTGTCATGCAGTTTGATATTCCCAGAGGTACCAACAGGGATAAAGCTGCCGGGTTTACTCAGATGAGTGGAACCCGTGCTCATTTAATTGCTACACATAAATATCGATGGGAAATCCCTGATGCATAGTGAAAATGCCATTGATTTCTGCTGCACTGTAGCAATGGCTGTGGCACACAGGATGGGAACTGTCACGATGGCGGTATCTGATGTCGTGGATAAAACAGATTCCCTGAATTGCCTGAACAAAGATGGTGTTCAGATTTGGAAAGGGAAAAATCTTCATGGTATTGCTTTGAATTACCATAACTTCTTGAAGAAGTGGGGGCTTAAAGAATGCACAATGATATGAGTGAGGGACCCAAAGCAATGTCCTGCTTGCTTTAGCCAGGAGTACAGCATGATGTGAAACTTGGCTGTGAGATTTAGACTCAGGCACTCAATTTCTGCAAAAGATTAAAGGTTGGTGAAAGCCATCAGTATGAAATACCAAAGGAGTTTCCTTGTGGCTCCTCCAGTCTTCACATTTTCTGGTGCTTTCCCTCAGAACAGTCTGTATGATACCACCTTGTACATTGGAACAGATGCACAGACATTTACACACATCTGTCTACATACACACTAGAGGTAGTATCTTGCATCCACCCTTGCAGAAAAGCTTTGCTAAAAATTCAGGAGTTGATACTAGAGGTTTTGACTGAAAGCAGTTCTGCAGATCTAGGTAGCCAAGAGTTCCGGTTCAGGCTGCTGTTTCTGGTAGCAAGGTTAGTTGCTCCCTCTCCACTGCTACAAAGGTAGCCTGTGAGGTAACTAAGATCTCTGTATTAGAGCATTAGTATGGATGGAGTTAGGGTCCAGCTGGAGGTTTTTTCCTTAACATATGTTGAAATATCCTCCTGCGTACAGGGTATGTTGTGTATGAGCACATACTTCCCTTTGCTCTTAATTATCTGCAATCATATCATCAAAATATTTTAAATTCTAATGCAAGTGAAATTAAATGTCAGTCTGGTTTGACGCTATAAATATTCATGGTCTCCTTGTACTTTTTATTGCATTTGTCAAAATAAGCTGTAGTTTTGTGGGACTCCAGCTGCTTTTCTTACTGCATACTCACCTACCTTGAGAAACAAGAAGCCCAAGATCACTTCCAAAGCTTGTCTCCCATGCTCTGGACTCTAAAGTGACCTGAAGTCTTTTCACTGTTTCTTTTCTCAAGTGCTCCCGAGTCATTCACTGAAAAGTGACCGCTCACCTTTTACAATTTAGTGTTATAATTCTTTGAAAGTATGTCTATTGGTGTCACTTCTCAAACTAGGAGTAGTTGCAATCCCCTCAAGGGGATTTTCTGACTGCAGTGGCATTGCAGCTGCTACAGCATTTCTGACACCTCTTTTGTGTCTCTGACAGGCAGTGGAGAATGGGCTTCTGTGAACTCAGCTGAACTTGAAGATAGATAAAAGAAGCACATTGGGCATTGTTCATGGGGAATTGTTTTTAATAATACAATTTTCCAAGGCTGTGAAATATTGAAATATTAAAGGGAAAATACAGTGCAATTAAAAAAAAAAAAAAAATTACGTATACTTCACACCACTAGCTGATTTCAGAGAATCCTAAAGGAATTTGTCAGAATTTTTTTGGTTAGCATACCTGCTAGGATTATGAGCTCACAGCTGCCTTGTGGAGAAGTGCTAGGTGGATAACAAAAGTGGTTGCTGGTGTATTACAGGAATATAATTTACAATGTGATGAATTAACACTACTGCATAATAAAATGAGCTGTCCCATTACTGCAATATGAAGCTTTAACTGCTCATGTTGTGGATATAGGTATGTTTTAACAAGGTCCCAAATTAAACAAGGTAATTGCTGCTTAAGGGCTAGTAACAAGTATTTTATAAGCAATTTAAATAACAAAGCCTAGTAAAGCCTGGGAGGGTGGAGGAGATGCTGAGGAAACAAGCATTAAATGTTTGAATAGAAGAAGATGTTATTTGAAGGAGACATTTTGTTAAGGACATCTTTCTCCCAAAGACATACGCTACAGGGAGGAAAATTTCATGCAGATTGTTCAGGATCTGGCAGTTTTATGTTAAATGATGCATTTGTTCTTAGGAGGTTTTAGTAACATTTTCCCAGAAAACCACTTTTTGAAGGGCAAACGTGATAACTGTAGACTTGTTTCTACTGTTTTTGCATAATCTACAATTTGATATTCACAACATGTATATTAGTCTTTGACACACACAAAAAAAATGCAGTGACCAAATAATTTTGACATATTCTTTAATCAAAAGCAATGTGTGTTGCTTCTGAACATCCATCTCCTTTGGCTTTAAAATTCATTTCTATTGCTAGGATAGAAAATGAATAATTTTTTTTTCTCTGTAGAGTTTAGTGATACAAATTATGTTGTAGAGAAATAAGGTCGAATCTATCTTTGAAGCCAGTAAAGGAGATGGAAGTTGTATCAAAATAAACTTGGCCTTGAATGCAACTGCTTTGAAAACATTTTCATTGTTCTAGTTACACAAGCACCATACAGGGATGAAAAAAAATCTTCCCCTTAAAAAAAATCTTCCTTCAAAATATGAACATGTCGGGATTATTAGTGTTAGAAAGAGACCTAGGCAACTCACACTGCTTCTAAGCACCTGATAATATAATCAACAAATTTTTTTAGCCTTATTTATTTATTTTTGTAAGGCAAAATGGAACACTTCCCGTGAGGGGGTAGAAGCGCCAATGTCTCAGCCTACAGTTTTACATATCCCAGACTTTGGGCAAGTAAGAGGTAGGGATTTGTGCCCACTTTGAGGAGGGATTGCAGCTTGGGTCCTCAGATTTCTGGATGAGCCTTCCAAGTCAAGCTTGTTAAGGGGGTGTAGGCAGACCAAACTTATCCATAAGATATGTTGCAAGCTGCCTGTCGCTGTGAAGGTTGAGCTGCCTCTGAGCGGAACATGTGCCTTGGGAACTTTGGGCACCACTGATTAGGACAGAAATTTGGAGACAGCATCCTTGGCTTAATTACCTTCATTTGTTAAAATCCTACTTAGGATTTTAACTCTGAGCCTTTACAACTTGAAGTGTATAAACTCCTTCAAGTATGCAGCAGCTTACTGGAATCCTCTATACTGGAATTAAGTAACGTTAAACTAATATCTTTTTCATCTTCTTAGGAGTTGTAGTAGTTTAACTTTTTTTTTTTTTTGGCAATAAAAAATCTAGAATATTCTATTATTCATGCTGTGAGTCCGTACTGTGCTTCAAGGATGCTTTGATTGATGAAGACTGCTTTCTGGATGGTTTTTTTTCTTTTCTGTTTTTATAACCAAAACTGTCAATCCTCTCCTAAAACCTAGTAAATAACGAGATTGATCACTGCGTAGCCAGTGGAAAAGCAAGGACAGTGACTGAGCCAACCCTGGACTGCCGGTGAAAAAACAGGGGAAGGATATTTCAGATAGTTAAAGAAAGATCCTGGGCCTTCTCAGATGTGTTTGAAGGACTGCATGAGGGATGTTTACAGAGGCTGATGTTGAGCTCAAGAAGCTAGTCCTCTGGACAACCTGTAACATCAATAAAAAGAGAGAGACACCCATCCAAACAAAGTGGGTCAAGTAGACTTTACTCGCATTTGTTTTGTCTCTTCCTGGTCACCACATGGGGAGCCTTCTGGTAGCTCAACACAGTGACATGAGCTGCAAGGAAGGATTGGATCTGGGAGTGCGGGTTTCACCCGTACCACAGAGCAGATTTTGCTCCTTTCTTTCTGTCCTGCACCTTTCAGGCTTACAATTTTACTGCAATTCTAGAGCTGGAGAAATGGTCAGTTTGTAACTGGGGATTTTAATCCATTTTAATTAAAGTAAAAAAAAATAAATAATAAAATGATGAGAGGTGTTGATCACTGGGGATTTAGTCCAGTTCATTCCATGGCTACTGCCAGGAAATACCGTTTCGGAGAGGAAAGTGGTGTCACATCTTTCTGTGCCACAAGTAAAATCTGTCATCTGAAATAACAGTTTTGGTGTCCACACTTGAAGAAAGGTGTTGAAAAACTAAAAAGCTTCACAAACATATTTCATGAATCACCAGGGGTCCATAAAACTTGATGTTACAGGGAGAGACACCCAAGAGAAGGTTCATTACAAAAAAAGATCGAGAGATTGCTTGAAATTGAGTACTGTTGTTCCTCATGGTAGATGGCTTTCAGTCTAGCAGTAAAAAGGTGCAATGAACCTTAGTGGTTAGAAGTTGGAACTAGTTCCAAGCAAGAGAGTAAACATTTTTACCAGTAAAGGGAAGTGCTTTTACCTGGACAACTGTGCAGAAGAGATGTGGGAGTTTTAGGTTGTGAGTGCCCCCAGCTGTCTGCTCTGCTGCTGTATACGTGACTGGTCTTAACAAGAGCCTGCAGAAGGAAGTGAGGGGCTGTATCTCAGATACTCTAGAGCAAATCTGGTATTTTCTGAAATCAGAAAATACTGAAATCTGCTAATCTTATGGTTTCAACTGGATCCTAGCTCCAAGGTTATTTCCAGTCTGGACGAGCCTCCATGTGACAAGGATAGCTGGATACCTGTGCCAGGGAGATAATGAGGTACCGATCATTTGAGCATAACCTATAACTAAGGGCATTCTAGGATACCTCATATGTGACCTGTGAGCATTATTAGCATGAGCCAGCAATGCACTCCTGAAGTAAAGGCAGCCAACGGCACCTGAAGCTGCAGGAGGGGGAGTGCTTCCAGCAGGTGAGGGAGGTGACCCTCCTTCTCTGCCTATCTATGCCTGATGGGGGGAGTAAAAGAAAAGGAACCAAACTCTTCCCAGTGGTGCCCAGAGACAGGACAATAAGCAATGGGAACACTTTAAAATACAGGAAATTTCAGCTTAAGGCAACACTTTTGTACTATGCAGGGGATCAAAGACAAGTTTGCCCAGGGAGGTTATGGAATCTCCATCCTTAGAGATACTCAAAACCTGACTGGACACAGTCCTGGACAACCTACTCTGGCTGACCCTGCTTGAGCAGGTTGTGGTTGGACAAGAGATCTCCAGAGGTCCCTGTAACCTCAGCCATTCTGTGATTCCTCAACACAGAATGCATATTATGTGTGAGGAATGCTGGGGCTGATGTCACTGGTTCTTATAAGATATTTTATCATTTGAATTCTTATGTATGCAGTGGTTTGATTAAGACTTTTTACTGTGGCATCAGCACCCAACTGCTGTTGATTAGTCCCTCTTCTTCTGATGGGTTTCTATCTCCATATCCTAGGGCATTTTAGGGCTCAGTCTCAGACCTAGAAACTCGATGATGGTTTTGGTTCTTAGGTGCATGAGCTTGCATCTGCATTGACATAACTGGACATACATTTTTCATCTCAACAGTCGATAGTCTGTATAACAGAACTGTTGCCTTTGTTGTTTTCCACATTAGCAATTTGTGTGTCATATTGCAAATTTTATGTGCAGTAATGCTATGTTTTCATCAAGGGCACTGATAAGCGTATTGAAAAAATTAATGCTAAAAGAGATTCCTCTATAAACTCACAAAGTATGCAATGCCTTGGAATGAAAACACTTGAACTATAGTACATTTTTATGACCTAGTTGTTAACCACTTTCAAAAATTATCATTTAATTATGTGTTACATTGATTTTGTTTAGAGCTATTTATTAATGCAGAATTACGTCATATGTTTGGTAAAGATGCTATTTCAACCACAATCTTCATTATCAGTCTAATGCTTAATCTCATTAAAACAGTATCAAATTCATTTGACAGGATGAGTTCCTGGGAAACTGTGTCGACTGACACTAATAAATCCATAATCCGTTAATTCTTTCATTAGTATCCCATATCAGCATTTCTATTAGTTTGCTTGATGACACTTGCTAGCTAAAGCTGCCTGTAGTTACTCAAGGAATTAAATTTGTTATCTGAAAATACGGGTTCAACCTTAACTTTTCCCAGAGAAGTTACTGAAGTACCTTTGCCAATCGGCCTGGCCGCAGAAGCACAGGATTGCCGCGCAGACCAGTTTCTTTTCAGTTTCTTAACCCTTCTCCAATTCCTCAAAGGCGATGGACGGGTTTTGTGCGGCTCCCCACAGCCCCGGAGCGCTCCCGGTGGCCGGTCCCGGCCGAGCGGGGCGGAGCGGGGCGGAGCGGCCGCAGTATCGCAGCGATGCTCTAGGTGGGGCTTCAGCACCGGCAGAGGCGGCGAGCGGGGCTGCCCACCTCTGTCGTAAGAGTACAACCAGCCCTTAGAGGCGATGGGAGGGATTTGAAACGGCTTTGTCCCGTCTTTAAACTCGGCCTTGTTGCTTTGACCGAACTGCCTTTTACACCGGCTCGCCTGCGGGGCTGTTCCCTGTCATTGTCCTTAACGAGGAAACGTTTTTGTCTGGTCCCGTTTATCTTCCCTTCATATGAGTGTGGCAACCAGACAGTGTCCATGGAGGATGTTTGCGTGGCAGTGCAAGGGTGCAGTCTTGTGAAGAGATAGATATTCGTTGTTTAGCTTAAATAAGTTTAAAATAGAATGACTCACTTGGAGTGATAGGGTTGTGTGCGTTAGTATGCCGTTCCCTTAGTGTTACTTCCTTAGCACAGGCAGCTAGATTTGCTGAAGCCTTTGGCTGCAAGCTGTAAACTTGCACCTAGAGTTATTGAACTTGTACAAAACTTTTATCTAGTCAAGCAAGAGAAGATCTCCAGAGCCAGCACAAACCCAAAGATGATCAATGGCAGCCGCCACCAGTCAAGATACCAGCCTGCCTAGAGACAGTGAAGGAATCCAATAAGGAGTCAGAAGGTGTCGAAGGATCTCAGACCAGAATGGCCATTGGACCTGAGGCCACGTGAAAGGGCCATGAACATTGCATGAAGAGTGGATGCATGGTCTGCAAGGGTATAAAAGCCCAGGGATTTCTTTGTTCAGGGTCCCTCTCCAGAGGCACCCAGCTCAAGCTGACCATGTTGGTGTACCATTCTATTCTATTTTTTATTTTTACGAGATTCGATGCCTGAGACTCTGCTTCAGGAAACCTAGGGTTCAAACTGCAGAGGGAGTAACACTGGACACTCAGATTGGACCACACTTCTTTAACACTTGTCAGTAGAAAATACATCCACAAATCCTCTAAACTGCTTTTAACATCTCAGCTTCACATCTTACTGCACAGAGAACAGCATCACCTTGGTCTGTTCACTGAGGTCTCTGCAGGCAGGACAGCTGGCCCAGCATGTGACTGGGGGTCTGGGCTGTAGGCTTGGACTCAGTGTCTGCAGCAGCAAACTGAACCAGGCTGGGAGCCTTCCCTTGCAGCTGCCAGTTGCAGCTACCCATTTCCATGCATTTAACTCTCTTGGCTCCACGGGACACTTGAAAGATTGAGACTTGATAAGGTGGGTTCGCTTGATAAGGGATCACAGACGTAAAGTTTGTGATCGACAATAAAAAGTCCTGCTGGCTGCTGGTGACTAGAGGCATCCCTCAGGGATGGGTACTGGAGCGGTGTGTTTAATGTCTTTATTCTTGAGCTGGACAAGGGGATGGAGTTTGTTAGGGTTTTGGGTATATACTCCCACTACTGGGGTTTGGCTGGTGGGTTTGGACTAGTGCCATCCTTGTGCAACCAAGAGTGACCTATGGGGATTGGGGGGAGCTCTCAAATGTGCTGTGGAGGTGTTGTAGCTAGGGCCAACCGTTGCCACAGGGAACTGCTTTCAGCTCTGTGTCTTGTGACACAGGCACTGACCTGTGGACAGGACCACTTATATCATCCACAGGCAGCCTCATGGCTGTGGGCCAGCCCGTCAACCACAGGATCTGGGCTGACCCCATCACTGTCTCAGACCGGCTCTGATGGTTTAGCAGGCTCTGTGGTGCTGGCTGCAGCCAGTGAGACCCTGCAGACCCCACTGCCACCCTTGGGGAATTCTGACCAGGTGTTATGAAAAAACTGTTCACCATGAGGGAGGTCAAACATTGGAGCAGGCTACCCAGAGGGGTTATGGAGTCTCTGTCCTTGAAGATCTTCAAAACTTGACTGGACACAGCCCCAGGCAACCTAATCTACTTGCCCCTACTTTAAGTAGCTTGTCTGATTGATGACCTCCAGAAGTCCCTTCTAAACTGCATTAGCCTGTGAGTCTGTGGTTCTGAAATTGTGTAGATGCGTCCAAACTGTCAGTGCTTCCTGGCCTGTGCTGCCTCCCAAACTGTGCATGGGGATTGCTGAGGAGACTGCTGTCTGGCTAGGGGGAAAGCCAAGGCACTGGCCACGGTTGTGGTTTAGCAGTGAAGGAGACAAAGTTCCAGTGTCTAGAATGGTTTAAGTAAATAAGCACAGTTTGCAAATACAGAAACGTAAAATATAAATATGGTAAATAAAAACACTGCTTTATTTTCACACAAAAGCTGTTACCTTGTTCTTTCTGTTCATTTCACTAATGGCAATGGTTACAGATGTGAGATCCTGATCCTTCTCAGGCTGCACCCTGGACAGGTATCACCAAAGGCATGCGCACACCACTATGACTATATGCAAATATCTTTTCACTGGCAGTGATATTTCATTTCCACTTTTGTAGAATGAAAACCCTTTTGAAACAGAAAACTGTTATTTTCAGAACCAAACTAAAGAGTTTTTAATGTTTGACTATTAATTCCTTATTCCTGGTTAAGATCCGTTCATATCAAGATTTATAAACCGTGATGACTTCTAGGATTGCTCAATATTTTGCATACAGTATTTACTATATGTATTTTTAAGTAGGTTTTCTGGAAAAACAGAAAGCTGAGAATCTTTCCTGCACCTTCCAAGTTCACAGTGTCATTCTGGGGGCGGGATATAATCCAAAGCAACTGAAAATGCCCTGCCATCAGCCTTTCTCTGTTTAATCTATTAGCCACTCAGCTGTATAATGTATTATCTGACACACAGTGATAAGCAGCTTAGCTCTCCGAGATCATATTAAATATGTTTGGTTTAGCCTAATTCTGTAGCACTCCATGAGGAGACACCCTTATGTCCATCTGGAGCCTGTTTGAAATCAGCAGACCTGCTTAGGCATGGGGACCCTCCTGCATGGCTCTTGGCCTTGGAGAAGAACATACTTTCTGATTGCCTGGTCCTTCCTTCTTTACTACCCCCCTTTCTTCAGGTCCTGTTGATGCACTTCAGAAATGAAACATTCAAGTGAGGCCATGCCCTAGAAAACAAAAATATCCCTATAGTAGATCATCCAAAAGTGTATGGGTAAGAATGGAACTGCCTTGACCTCTTGTTTAATGAGTTCTGATGGAAAAACACGATTTATGAAGAACTCCTACCCTGCAATTTCCATATTTTAAAAATACATCTTCTTAGTATTTTGTTAATAGTTCATTGAAAGATTGACAATCACATCTACTCCCTATATTCTCTCTTTAATTATTTGTCACCTTGCAAAAATTACCAAATATATCAAGTTTCTTTTGAGTCTGCTTCAAGCTCTGACACTAATACACAGGTCGATAGTAGTCCTTGTCTCTTTTTGACACCTCTCCGAGGCTGAAGGGATAAAGACTCTGTAAGGACAGATCCTCTCAGCCCCTTCTCCAGTGTGGCTTCAGCTGTTCCTGGCATGGATGTGTGCACTCCTTTTGCTGTTTGGGGAGCTCAATCTGCAGCTTAGTGATCACAAGCTGCATTATAACCGATAGATATAAATAGATTTGATGAGGATGATGAATGTGATAGTCATCCCTAGACAATCAATGCCAAGAAAATAGCAATATAATATATATATATATAAAAATTTGGATCTTTTTTCAGGGAAATGGGGACAAACTGAGATGGAAGGAAGCAGTGAAGGCAACTGTAGGACTTAAAAATAGTATTAACTGATATTAATATTGGTTAAGTACAATAAATAAATATAAAAAATGTAATAAAAACTGTCTGAAACCCAAGTCTGCCAGTATTGGTGTGTGACCCTGAAGTAAGCATTGGTGAATACTGCTTGTAGTAGGACAAGGAGAATAAGCCTAAGTTTCTACGTTTTGTTTTTTTTTACTTGATTTTTCTATTAATTCTTTGCATATTTTTAAACACACTCACAGCCCTCAGATCATCAGCTTTAAAAAAATATCTGCTCAGGCTTCTTCTCCTTATAAATTCTAAAATGCCTATTTTAAGGGGATTGCTTGTACTCCTTTTGGTAATTCCATTTGACATTGAGTTAAAGGTCATATGACCTCAAACAAGATGGGTGCCAGTGCTGAGAAAACTGAATAGAGTGGTACAATTTCCACAGGATTTAAAGTTAACCTTGTTGCATGATTGGCTTACATTTCTAATCCAATATATCAGGCTAAATATAGATTTTGAAGACAATTTATTTCCATGCAAATAATCACTGCAGGCTAAAAATGAGTAAAAATGTAAATTAAGAAAGAAAAATGTTAAATTAAATTATAGACTGTCATCTTGCTAGTATATTGACCTGAAACTACATATATAGAAGACATCTGCAAGGGAGAGATGGTAAAACATAAATAGAGAAGTTAGTATGCTTGAATATATATTTATAGAGGGAGAGTTTCTGATGCTGTCAGCAATTTCTGTCAAAGATCTCTCTTCGGAGGTATCACTGTTGACTTTCAAATATTTCATGTTTTATTATTGCATTTAAATCATTAACTATGAATGGCGTCCCTGGATGATCTGCAGGAGATATGAATCATTTATTGTAACTAAACCAAACTCTTCCTTTTTTGTTTGTTTTGTTGGGATTGTTGTTGTTTTGTGGTTTTTGTTTTGGTTTGGTTTTTGTTTGGTTTGGTTTTCATTTAAATAAACCAACACAAAATAATTTCCAAAGACTCAGGACAGCAAAACCTTTAGAAAACAACTAGTGCTTTAGGAAATGCTACAAATCACTACTACAAAACTCGACAAGGTCAGAGAAGGAACTAGAGAGTGGGAAGCTGAGATTAAGACCATATGCTGGGCTTTTTTGTTTTCTCTAGTCTCCTAAATTCCCCAGTAATGCAAATATCAGAAAATGTGTTATATAGGCAGGTGCTATTCCAATTTAATAAGCCCATACTAATATTTTGTAGATAAGAGAGCTGCTTCTGTGTGAGAACCAGCTCTGGGGCACTAAACCCACTTGGGAACAGTCTTTTAATTTCCCATATTAGAACAAGACATGAATTTCTACATGACAGACAAAAAAGATTTGCTTCACTGACAAAGGTTCCTGTCTCTGTTGGAATTCAGCGAGCTCCAAACATAGGACAAATAATATAACCCAGTTCACTTGGTTTTATTTATTTGTTAGTGTAACTTGTACCAAGAAATATAAATAGACCTTAGTTGCCGGGGAAGTTCACAGCACTGTTTTTGATCAGCCTCACAAGAATTTTTTTCTGAATCCTTAAGGGGTTTATTCTTAATACATGAATTCCAGCCTATGAGAGAAAGTACATCTTCAACTGTAGCTATACAGAAAGTACATCTTCATTATATCCAAGTCCTATAAAAATCAGTCTCAATGGTTCAACATCTAGATGCAGCTTTCAGGTAAACATGTGAGACAACCCAGGCTTGGAAGTGACAGCAACATGGAGATAGGGTGAAGATACCGCATGTAAAGCTGAAGACGGAGATGTTGGTAGGTATGATAAACCACGACTAACAATTATCTACTGCTTGTCATGCTTAAGGGCTGCATCCCAGTGAGTGACAAAATGTCAAGATCCTAAAAGAAATATTGAAAGAGAGATCGTCTCTCAGAAATTGCTTTAAAGAAGACATACCTGCTACACACTAAGTCAGCTGCAAGTTCGGAACCAAGCCAGGTTTCTTGGCCTGCAGGACAGGATCATGCTGTGGAATGTTTGGGTTTACATTGATTCACAGTTTCTATCTCACAGTCTGAATCTGCAACCCAGTTTTTTGCTTATCTCATTCATGCACATGGATAGTTCTGTTTATTTCACTGTATACTACTCATCTGGGTGAGGTCTACCCAATGGGAATAAGGACGACAGCTACAGGCTTAAGTGATTAGATGGGGAGGCAGGCAAGTGCATTGAAATGAAGAAGCTGACCTGGTTCTGTGGGCATATGAGACAATATATGGCCTTTCTGAGAAGTCTTCCATGAGGTCTTTGCTGGACCCTTGCTAGTCTTTGACCCACTGATGATGCAAGGGATCTCAGGAGCAACCCCTTACACTGGCCTCCAGTGCAGTCTATTCTGTAGTCCAAAAACTCTGAAAAAGGGCCTGTTATATGTCCTATTATCTAGATTCCATTAAGTAAATCTGCATCCCATTAACATACCAAAGTGTCCATTGTGCTGAGTTTAATACTTCTTAGACTTTCCTAGACTGAAATCATCAACCTCAAAAAGTTAATATTGAGTCAAAGTATCTCCTGTTATTTTAAATAGAGCTGGGTTTTTTAAGTGTAGACAATACAGTGGGCATCACAGATATTGTCTGAAATAGCTGTGGTGTCATATTTGTCAATTTGTGGTCTAGACAACTTTCTTTATATGAGTAAGGAAATAATTCATTGAAAAATAGGTTTTTAAAAATTATAGCCTCATTTCAGGACTTATCTAAGAACAGCCTAAGCTGACCAGTTCATAGCTAAAATAGGTTATGACTGAGACAGGTATGCTGTCTAAAATGGGGTAGCTTGCATAGATCCGAGGTGTATTTCTACATGCGAAACAACCTCCTTAATATTTTTTTGTTTTAAAATTTGGTCCAGTCTTTAGCATTTTTACAAAGCCCAGGGTCATATTCTGCACTCACATTCATCCCCAAAAGCATCTGAGAGCAAAAAGCTGTTGTTAGGTTTAGCAACATAGTTTCTTGGCCATACCTTCATTAGTTATTTTATATCTGCTATTCTGAAAGTAATTCTGGTTCAGCCTAGCTGCATTTAGAAAAAATCAATAGCAGCTTTGACATGCTTACCCTTGCCACGCCATTAGTACAACAGCAGACTTGACCCTGCTGGCTGCTGCATCGTATGTCTGTTGCTTAGTGAAACAGAAAGTATGTATCATGGGAAGACAATTTCGATGAATCGCGCAAATAATATTTCTTGCAGCAAGATCAATTTTGCTAACCTCTCATAACTTCTCATTTGGCTTGCCATGTTTGTTTTACAGATTTCCAATGAAGACCAGTTGTCTGCCTTTCACCATCCTCTTCCAATTAATGAAAAAAAATGGGTTCAATTAGTTTTTTGTTCTTACCATCCAAGTCATGCTCTGAATAGTCTGGAAGCTGTCCTAGGCTGTGCCTTCACTGACAAAAGTAATACATACTTGTGTCAACCCGCAGTTCTCCCAGTGGAAAAATATGGACACAAAGAATTTCATTTTTTCTGCAAAGAGCTGGTGAACTCAAATGTGACCAGAGGTAACAGTACTGAGTTTTGTAGCTAACTTTTGGGAAGTGCTAAAAATGCCACTTAGCATTTTCACCAGTTTACATTTTAGAACTGAACAACAGTTATATGTTAATTAGTCCCCTATGGAAAAATATTAATTCCCAGCTGCTGCCTCTTCAGTACTTTTATGGCAGTAGAAAACAAGTCTCGGGTATCTCTGAGCACTGCACTGAAGATCTGATTTGGGAAAACATGATGCAAAACCCATCACATAGAAATGTAAAATGTAACAAACTTTATGCCACAAATGTGAAGTGAATAAATCAATGTTAGCAAATTTTGCAGGGTTACTTTACCTAAGAATACAGAATTGTATCTGCTTTGACAGGCAGGTCCAAGCTTAGCATAAAAGAGCCCAGGGTGAGACTATTATGGTGATGCATGGGAGGTAATGATTTGAGACATCATATGGTTTCCCATTTATTTAGGTGCTGTTAGCCTGGCTGGCATTGCCTCCTACATGCTCCTTTGCTCAGTGTGCTAATTACACAGGTTGTACGTACGCTGACCTGATGGTGCCAGGCCAGGCAACTGGTTTCTGTCCAGTCTGCTCCTGCTCTGAATCCGTATCTCCACTTCCATCCAGGCAGGAGAGGGTCCTCTCTGCTCAAACCAGCTCACGAAATTGCAGTCAGTTCTCATGTAGGTCAATACAACCTGTATGCAGCACGTCTCTAATCACTGCTGCCGCTTTTTCGTTTTCTGCCTTCTCCCTGTGTCAGCTCTGGCTCTCACTTGCTAGTCCCCTCTCCAGTTTGGAAAACAGGACCCATGTGCTTTCCCCACCCCATCGTTCTCCTTGGCCCCTGCCCTTGGAGCCTGTGATGGTGTCAGGGCAGCGCTCCTCTGGTCTAGAAGGATGCCAGTGAGTCGGCTGCAGCCATCTGTGCTGCTTTTATGGAATGTAATTCATTCAGTTTTGGCCTCCTGTCTGTGAGGAAGGGCTCTGCCAGTCATGTGGCATCATCACCAGAAAGATGGGATATGCCTGGGACAGGGCAGAAGCCAGCATAACATGCTCAGGCCATCCATGTTGCACACAGAGACACCTTTGGCTTTGAGCTGAGGATCAGTGTTGGCCAAAGACTCTTCCTTTCTGGTTCCTACAGGTCACCTCAAACCTGTGCCTGAGTACAGTCTTGTGCCCCTGCAATGTGAATGTGGCCTCCATTTGTGGACTTGAAATGCAGTGCACATATAGTCATTACCTCAAATTTATATCAGCATTCCAAGTTTGAGATTTTTTCACCCCTCTCTGTTCTGTGAAACATCTAAAAACCTCCAAAATACTATAAAGATGAGAACTATTCCGAGTTTATTTGGTGCATACATGTTAAGAAAGTTGCCAGTATTCATGTAATCAGCTGCTTCTTTTTCTCCACAAGCTTACTCACTGTTTGTCCTTGCATACAGAACTGTTATTGCTGACCCACCTCTCCTGCATCCTGCAAAAAATGAATCTTCTAAAGTGCCTTGTCAGAGTGGAACTGTACAGACATGGAAAAACAGCTGGAAACTGGCCAAAATGAGTGTGGTGGTAGGTTGCTTTTCCAAGAGCTTGGCAGAAGGTCCCCCAGAAAAGGGCTGGCAGGAATGTAATGCTCTATGCCTGCTCCCCGAATGCACTTCACATCTTGAATGCTCGCTAATTTTTGTTGGAACTGCAGATGGAGAAATGGGATTTGTAGGGGGCTTTCATCCCTCATTCCTCTGCATTAATGTAGATTACTAAAGGTTGATCAAATTAACAGAAATCCTTTCCCTAAACTGGAAAGAAAAAAATAAATCTGCTCAGAAGTCTGGTTTCACCAAGAAATGCAAGCCTACTGGGGTTGACATCGTTGAGCCTGATTTATGTGCAATATCTTGGTCTGAAAGAGCAGATGGGGTAGAAGGCTGGGCACTGCCTGAAAATGGCCTCGACTCCTGCGTCTCAGTCAGAGCCACTGGCTTCAGCAACGGTGGGATCTTTAAAGACATGAGCATGGCACTTCTTACACAATGTAGCTGTAAGTTTATGGAATGATGAGTCATTTAATACAGAGCATGAACGATGTTCTTACCTCCAGGTTCAGTTATTGCAAGTCAGAGGACTGAGCTACATCAGATGAAGAATTCCATGGGAAAATGTCTTTTCAAAGGTCCTTGGTATTTAGGAATTCACAGAGGGAATCAAAGCAGACACAGATATTAACAACTAGTCATGCTTCAACTAAAGGGCAGCAGATTGGGACTTCAACAAAAGAGCAGCAGCTGAGAAGAATGGAGTCTTACAAAGCTTTGGAATTATCTAGGTGTATTTAGATTTAAATGGCATGAAGGAAGGTTTACCCCACTCTCTGTGTTTTGTTTGTTTGTTTGTTTGTGTTTCCTGTTGGTTATAAAGAGATGGTACAGAAATCACTCTGAAATCATGAACAACCGTATCTGTCTGCTTTCCTCAACAAGCCACAAATTTGTGAATGTGAGAATCAAAGCCTTTCTCAAAATTATTCCAGCTCTGTCTCTTCCCAAGAGCCTGCTTTAACACCTGAGCTTTGTAGTAGCTTCAGTGATTCAAGTAAAAAGAAAGCAAACTTTATCTTGGGATGTTATCTCTAAAATGTGGGGAAAGTTGTGAAATGTTCTGACTGCAAACCTTTGGCCACAGTCAAGATTCTGGAAAAAACAGAGTCCTGCATGAAACTGCATTTGTTATTGGCAGACTTTGGTGTGATTTACAAAGCCTCTGATGCCATTTTTGCAAGGGATAGCGTGAGCTTGACTAGCAGCTGCTCGACCCATTGTGCATGTAGAGGAGGAGTCATAATAGTATGCACAGCCCATGACCACAAGCATTAATGCACAACTGAGAGAGTGTAGCCTGGATGTTCCTTCTGTGACCAAACAGATACCTTAAAAATACAGACAGTGGCTTCTAGGACGTATGTGGAGAATCAGGCTCCAAAAGACATTACTTCACATACTTTCAAGCTGTGTCTAGCCAAGATATTTATCGGCCATCAGCCACCACACTGAGTGCCGTTACTCAACAAGTGGAACAACCCCGTATTTACATCACATTACTTTGGGCATCTTGTATGTTTTAAAGCCTTTATCTACTTTCTCCTGGGGTCTGCAGTGTGGTATCAGCTGATGACATTCTGTAGCTCTATTGAAGCTGGATCATTCTGTTTACTACTTATCTTCTTCTTTTGCTGCTCCCTAGCAAGACTGTCACATTTCTACCCAGGAAGATTGCTTAGGACTGTCAGAGCTTTTAATGATGCTCTAAAGCTAATTTTCAACAAGTTTTGATACTTAGAATTTTTAAGAAGCGCTAAAGACCCCTTTAGAAATGTCAGGTATGTGGATTGTTGCAGAGTCTATGTGAATTACTAATCCTTAGCAACCTTTCACAGAAACCAGAGAAATAACTTACGGGTAACAACAACCCACAGAACTTCTAAAATTCCTTAGAAAGACTGCTTCTTTCAGGTAAGAGATGAAATCACCTTAAGCACTTTTTCAGTCCTGAACACAATATTCCATTTCTTCGGGATTTTTCTCCTATGCTTATTGTATCATCTTGCTATACAAATAACCTTTTATCATGATTATAATCTTATTTGTCCAAGCTTGTACTTTTATATTTCTGTTTTCACGTATTTGCAAGCCTTGGGTTTGTGTATTCTTTGTTACCTTAGCAGCAGTAAAGTTCAGTTTAATCTGCCGTGAAGATCTGGCGTAACAATGAATCATTCTTGCCGTGAAATCTTTAGAAACTACCCCCTGCCCCCCATAAATTCACATTTTCAACTCCAGTTGTAAAATGCAGTGTTTCCGTACCTCCTGTAAACATGGGAAACCGCTTATAAATCATTTTAGGGATGTTTTTGATTTATAGCATTTCTTCTACCTAACTAAATGTACTATTTGGTCTTCGAGCCTCTAGAACTGTACAATAGAAATGGAGGTAAAGGTACGGCTTCAGGACATTTACCAGCAGCCCCTGGAGGGTGATGGCCAGTCTTAACCTGTACACCACCTGAAAGTGCAAAATGTCATGTGGCAATGTCCGATAAGTTTTACCTTCCACAGAGTAATGGCTTTCTTCTTAGGAGCCATGTAAAGTAAGAGGCTGCTCTACAAGCTTCGAAATCTTCAATTTCTCAGTGTAATATTTCTTTTTCTTAACTTTCTGGATTATTTCCATGACAGAACTACCTTCTTTGTGTGTTAGGAAACACGAGCAAAAGAGAGAAATGAAAAGCTGTCTGGATTCTCAATGCTCATCAAAGTGAATACTGAAATGTTACAGGTGCAAGATTTTTAGCCAAAATATTACAAATTTGCTTATAAAAATTTAGAATTACAGGAAAATTAATTGAAATGCACCTTGAGATAGTTCAAAATCTGTTTCAAAGCATGTTTGAAAGGAGGCTTTAATTAAGTTGCTGCATTAATTGTCAAGTAATTAAATGTAGGCAGGAAGCCCCCTGCTCTGTCTTTGACGGTGTCTCTAAACATGTGGAATAAGGAAGCCGAAGTGTCAGCTAGAAGCTCCGTCAAGTGTGATGGTTGGAAGATCTCCATGAGCTCTGGCACTTCAGATCAGTTTGGGTCTATCAGCTCTGGCCATGAGTTTGGCTACTCGGACTCTGTTTTGAAGTTCAAGCTGTGGGAACCTATTGACCTAGGGGCTACTGGAACAAAAGGGAGACTCTAAAAAAAAATGAAAAGAAAAATGTATATTGGCTTGGCTGGCCGGGGATCAATCTGGGGCATTCAGAATTGAATGGTGGGTTTGTTTCTTCTAATGGGTGCTGGTTTTACTCAGTTTTACCTTTCCCACCACCCCTTTTTTCCCATAATTGTTGAGAATTTATGCACCTCAGTAACACTTTCAAGTGAACTGAAATGAATGCTGGTTGCTTTCCAGGTGGGTAAGGACACTAGTTTTGTGGCTTTTGGAGCTGACAAAGTAGACAACTCTTACAAGGAGAGGAAACAACCTTAAAGATATCTTAATTGCAATTTTTACATTCCCATTAGAATTTCTTAATTTTCTTATTTATATCTCATGCTTTTTCCAGTTATTGCCATTGCCACATGGCTTCTCTAGGTTGTTTGTTGTGTGCTGAGGCTGTCTCTGAGAGGCAGGAGCATCTTCTTCTGTTTAGTGAGAGTTAAAGATGTTCATCACCCTTCAGAATCAGACTTTGCTATCTTTTTATTTCCCTGTTTTTCTGTATTTAAGAAATATATTAGAAGACAGGAGTTATTATATTAGAATTTAATGCTGTATATTAATGCTTTGATCATAATCAAATGCAACCGACTGTGGTGAGTTGCCCTGATTCTATTTGTTTCATATAATAACAGTATGGCCAAACTAGAAAGTTAAAACCAGTATTTTCTAGTAAGGAGTAAATAGGGAAGTAAGTTGGAAGTAAACATCTCCATCTTCTAAAGAAAACTTAGAGAAACACAGGAAAATATATTGTCAGAAATAATCCTGCAGTGTGGAGGAAATTCACCGAGTAAGGTAATCGGGATTTTCCAGCAAATTCCTGTGACTACTCACCTATCACAGAATTTTAACAAGTTGCTTGGAGTTACCTAGCCAACAACCATACAAAAAAAAAAAATTTGCTTCCTTTGCTCCTTTTGATGGTCTTTCAGCAACAATTAACCAGTAAACACTTGTTAATCACTGTTTTGTTGTTCCCATGGAAAGAGTTGTGCTCACATGAAGACAGGAGCAGTGAAGCCAGAAAATCTTAACCTTTGTACCTCAGTTTACTCTGATGAAGTTTACTTTTTTCAACAAGCACTCTCCTGAAAGCAAAGTAATGAACAGTTATGAATCTTTGCAAGACTGGTACTGAATTGTCAGTACAGGACTGAATGTTATATGACTGATATTGAGCTCTGCTCCAGAGGACAGTGAAGTCATCAGAAAGCCTCCCATGACTACCACAAGATATAAATCAAGCTCAAAATAAGCACTGAGCATCCTGATTATTTTTTACAGCTCCTGATAGATACCTTCCAGGAGACCTGCACGATTTCAAAAGAAATAATATTAAAATGTAAAGAAAGCTTTAAGGGCATATTTGGCAGCAAGTCAATGCCCGCACTTAGTCTGGACAGTGGAAGTTCACTGAAGGCAGTGGCAATGCAAAGATGTGAAGGAGGGTGACACCATGCACCTCACCCTGGGGATGAAACAGTGGGGAGAGTTTAGTCAGAGGGAATGAGTAACCATTTGTACGTGTGTAGGGAAGTAAGAGGATGAGGTTTACAACTGTAATAACATGTACAAGGCTGCCAGCTATGTGGTTCTGAGTCTTTAAATAAAGACAGGCCACGTCCTCACAGACCTAAAAGCTGATGAGGACCATAGGGATTCCCCTCAGTCAGTTGCAGATGAGCTGACTGATGAAGGGTTATTTGGGCTTATCTTCTTATCCTGTTGATTAATAACATCTGTTCCACAGCTGACGATACTGAGAACTGTACATCTACACTAGGGAGTGAAAATGGGCAGCGCTGTTTGATTCCTTTGAGATGTGCAGTGCAGGAGAGCCCTCTCACCCCGCGGCCCACCTCCCTCCCATTGTCCCCCCTGCCCTGAAAGGAAGGTGCCTCTGTGGTCTGCCCAGAGCAGTGCCATTTTCCACCCCTTCGCCGCTGTGAATGGTGGCCAGCAAGGCTGGACTTGGGCCTGGCAGAGTGGACATGCTGGCTCCCTGTGGGGCAGGAGTGGCGGCAGTGCCCAGGCAGGCTGGGCTGTCAGGGAGAAACAACCCTAACGGCAGAGGGAATAAATGTAAGCACGTTTGTTTTTCATCATCCTCTGGGGTCACATTGACCTTTGAGCAGCACACCTT
>JAAGNO010021446.1:49532-81844 GCA_033439905.1 Ceryle rudis | reverse complement strand
CTAAAATTCCCTGGCCAAGGACCCGTGTGAGTGTGTGACTGTGATTAGCAGGCCCCTTTTACCGGGATAGTGCCAAATACTGGGACGCTGACAGAGGCCCCACGGCCACGGGGGCGCGCGTCCCCGGGCCGGGGGCGCGGGGGCGGTGGCACCGCGGGGCGGTGGCGGAGGCCCGTGGGGCTGGGCTGTCTCCGGAGGGAGAATGAGAGTCCGTGGCCTGCGGGGAGGGATCCGAGGAAGGGCCTGAAAGGGCGGAGGGGGTCCCTCTCAGCCCTGGGGAGGGGACTTGCGTCTGAGTGGAGAGGGGCTGAAGGGACAGAGAGGGGCCTTCGAAGAGAAGGGAGACGGTAAAGGGTCTCTCGGCCCTACCGACGAGGTAGTGAGGTGCCTCTGCCCCACAGGAGGGATGTGGGTCTGCCAGCAGAAGGGCCTGAGGTGATGGTGAGGGGCCACTGCTGATGAAGGGGACAGTGAGGGATCCCCCCCTGTGAGGGCCTTGCCTGTGAAGAAGGTGGCCTTGAGGCCCGGCCAGACCACAGAGAGCCAAAGGGGTGACCTGCCAGACCACAAAGAGCCAAGAGTGAGGGGGCCTTATGCTTGAAGCCGGCCACAGTGAGTGAGGGACCCTTCTGTGCAACAGCTGAGTGACCTTCACTTGATGAAGAGCCTGAGGTAGTGGTGAGGGATATCTGCCTGGTGACCAGCCAGAGGATCCCCCTGAAAACCATCAAAGCATGTCCTCACCTTCCTGGCTTTGCTGCTGATTGTAAGAGGTGATGATTTTCATCAGGGCTGGGGCAGCTCCCTCTGAGGGAGCCATAAAAAGTGTGACCCCCCCCCCCCCTTGCCTCAGGGTGCTTGTCCAGAGGGCTTTCCCCCATGGGCAATGTCTTCCACGTCTGACTGCCAACAGACGCATGTTCAACTGGTGGCCCTTGGTTTTAACCAAGAGATAAACGAGAGGACTCTTTGTCAGTGTGCTAAAACTTGCTATACCCAGGGCTTGTCTTCCCTGGAAAGGATTTAGTGAAAAAAGTTAGAAAACCACTTTGCCAGAGTGATTATTTGAGGAGTATCAAGTTGGGTGTTGTGCCTAGTGGCTCTTTGGAGCAACAGAGAAGAGGAGAAGGAGCTGGGCTAGGCTGGGGGTGATGTTGCTCACCAGGACCCCAGTAAGGAGGCACTCAGGGTGTCTTTGCTTGGTTGAGGAAGGAGAGAGGGCCACTGAAGGGTTTTCAGTGGGAGCAGAGAGGGGGTTTTGCTGTGTTTTGGATAAACTCTCTTGCAGAAAGGACGTCGTTTATGGTTACTGAGCAAGGTCTAAGGACTGCAGAGCTTCACCCCAGGGGCAGCAGTGTGGTAGTGGTGGGTGATGTAATTCCTGTGTGCATCTCTTCAAGTCGTACCAGACTCTGTCTAATGCCATCTCTGAGTGAAAACATGCTGTAAAGGCAGGAGATTAGGTTTTTATGATGTTCCACTAGGGTTTTTGTTGTTTGTATAAACCATCTGTTTTCATCTGGCAGTTTTTGGCTTTGGTACCATTTACCTCCAGCACCAGGGTCCTGGAGTTATCCCTTTCTCACCAGCCTGTTGCTCAGGGGAGGGTGTTTTAATTACTCATTTCCTCTACAGGCTGTTTCATTTTGTACTTAGTAATTTAGTTATAACTCCCTAGCTGCTCACTCTCTGAGGCGTTTTGGTTTGTAGCGCTTTTCATTTTCTGAAAGAGATGTCCTTTAGTGTCTGTTTAATTAATCTTGCTTTGTAAAACAAGACCACCCGAAGCCCAGGGTACTTCTGTTGTCACTCCCTTGGGCTCTGGCTTTATCTGTGCGAGCTCTCTCCTCCCTGTCATTCTGTTTCTTCAGCTGATTAATCATAAGCATTGTGCTTGAAAACTCTTTCAACCAGTGACTTAGTTGCTTATTTCTCTCCCTTTCCATTTGCTCATGACTCCTGGAGTGGGAATGACAGTTTTCCTTCTTTGTTTTAAAGGGAGGAGTTTACTGTACAGTTATGAACTCTGCACAATGAGGCATCCTCTTTGCTTGGCCACTGTTCGAGCTACATAAATAAACATGATGCTCCTCCCTTTCAGACTTCCAGAGGAGGAAAATGTTTTGCATCAATCTAAAGGAATTTGCCCCCCTTGTTTCTAACAGGTAAACACCTCCTTGTCTTCTACTGGCCAGTCAAGGGTTTGTAACACACGCTAGGAAAAAAAGAAAATCCTGTTGAAGCTTGGTATACAGTCTTGATTGAAGCTTTAAACTGTACTCCTGTCTGCTGTTATCTCCACTCTTGAAAACTCAGACAGGGCTGTCCCTGTCACCCCCTACACGCACAAATCTCTACTCAAGGAAACAAACCAAAGCACTGGTTGGTGCCATTTCTTTTGCATTGTGATATTGTCACAAGTAGAACAAAGTGAAGGTAGGTTGTAGTACGCAGACTCTACAGTACAAACCACACTTTTTTTTTTTTTCCCCCCCTAAATATTATTTCATGGTAACACCAGTGCCCTGTTTGATACAGCCACACTTTCTCCTGTACCAGCAGAATGTACAGTTTGTTACATTTAACGAATTAATTGCCATTCCATTCAGTGATTTAGATGGGAGGTCCTTGTGATGTGGGGAGCTCTTGTACCTGGTAATCTAAGAACCAGTTGTTTGAATAGTTGTCCCCTTACCCCCGCCACCTGCAAAGGATAGTGGAAGTACGCAAAGTCCAGTTTCTTTTGGGTAAGTGCAGTTCCTGCTGCTGTTACGTCACAGGCAAAGGAGGTGCTCACGTATCAATCATGAGACCATGAATGGAAGAAGAGGGTTCCAGGAAGAGAAATGTCTTTCAGCTGTAATCCATGCTGTTTGTTAAAAGTGGACTCTGATCCCATCTCTGAGGTTTCTTCTCACTTCTCTTTTTCTGCATAAAGCTTCTGTTAGAAGCATTCTTCCAAGGTCAGCAGTAGTTACTTGTAAAATTTACAGAAGATTTTTGTTGGGAGGGGTGGGGAAGGGAGGAAGGAGGAAGAGTTTCCAAAGCATTTCTTTAGGACTGTACATACCTCCTAACGGAAAATCAAGGGCCTTTGAAAAGTTTCATGTTGCTTCCTCACGATGTGGATGTAAAATGTGCTGTAACCAGACTTCCACTGCTGGGCAGGAGCATCGTGTTTCACAGCTGTGGTGTTACGGGAGATTGTAGCTCACAGATGTGATGCCATAACTATGAAGTATAATTAAACAATAATGATCAAAAAAGAGCTCATTTCCTAGAGGTTAATGACAGAAACAAAGTGGGCAGAAGAGCGGAGAGTCCACGATACAGCTCAAGACCCCTTAATCTATTTAATATCTATTTAATTAACATGAGTGCCACACTACAGCAGGCATTGCAAATATAAATCAGGATGAAATCATGGAAGTACATCAGAAATAAGTGTTTCAAATCAAATCGCTCAAAACTCTTTTGTAGCTGTGCTAGTGGAGGCTGGAATTCTGGATAAATATCTGGGTATTTTTCTATTAAAAAAAAAAAAAAAAAGGAAATTCAAGACTATCAGTAGGATATGCCCTAGATTCTTAGAACTATTGATGCAACCTTTAGCTGGAGCACTTTTTCCTGCTGAAAGCAGTTTGTTTTATTTGTGTTTTTTTTGTTTTCAAATTTACGGTGTAATCGGGTGTTTATGGGATCAAGTTAATGCCACAATAATAACTTTGAAGATAAAGTTGACTCAATTTTAAAAAGAAACGACAATAACAAGAGGCTTCCAGTAACTAAAATAAGCATACTTTTATTCCCTGCTTCCCTCCCTACCCCCCCAGAACTGAAGGAACTGAAACAGTTGAAAGTTAAGCTTGCTAACCTGAATTTTAAGCAGCTATGGGTCAGGTTTTCAAATGCTTGGAAGTACAAAAGTTCTATTGACTAAAAACTGCAAATGTTGATTGAGCGTAGCCTGATAATAGCACTTGAGCTTTCTGAGTTGGGAGCTCAATAGGTTGGAAAATGGTGCTTGCTTGTGAATATTTCATGGGATATTTGCTTATTGCTTCTGTGACCATTTTGTATTTTTGCAGTAGTGCAGCTAATGGAGCCTGCAGTTTGGGTTTTTCAGTGTAAATGGATACTTTCAGTATGAGATTTCGAAGTGTAAAAATAAGTTGTTAAACCTGTAGTTCTTTTAGCATTTAGGAAATGGAAGAAATAAATGGAGAAGTTGTTCAGTTTGAGCGTAAAATACAAGGGAAGTAAATATATAGATACATGAAATTAAATTGAAATGTGGAGTTAAGTATATAAGCCCCATTATAAATGGAAAAGTTACTGTGCGTGTGTGAAGTTTTATTAAGAGCATGATGCTTTACTTATAATGGGATTTTCCTAGGTACTTAATAAACTTGACAAAAATAAATAGTCCAATACTCTGAGCACATATCAAGGTGCTGACCCTGCAGAATTTTCTGTGCATTAATCTTTCTATATTATGAGGACAGAAGTTTACTTTAGTGTTTGGGTAGTGAAGGATGTCTCTGCATTTGGGGTTTAGTAACCAAGCAGAAAATTGAGCTATATCCAACAGGCTTTTCATTTCCCTTTCTAAGGGAGATAGTAGAGTGTCTTGAGGCACTAATTACAGTTTAAAAAAAAAAAAATAATAAAATTGATATAATCTAGAAAAACGGAGATATACACAGCATATCACAATGTTTTGATGACCTCACTAACCCCTCAGCCTCCATTCTTGTGGTTAGACTGGTGCCATCATGGTGTGTACGAGTGCGGGTATCCTTACATCTCGGCAGGAACAGCAAGCCGTACGTACGTGTACTAAGGAAATGCTTTGACCACATAACCACGACTACAGAGCTAGTTGTTTCTGAAATGCTGCATATGTGTGTTGACTCTCAACTCCTCATGTAGTTTAACTATTTAAATGTTACATAATCTGCATTTGCAACCTTTTTTTGGTTTTTTTTAGTTCTTTGTTTGAAATGCATCATTTGCTGTGCTACAACTTGTGGATGGTGGTTTTACTCTCGCTAGAAACTCGTTAAAGATTTGCTGTCTTAGTGCTTTGTCTTATATTTTTCATGCTCTTATTTGATTTCAAAGACTGTCTTTGAGAACAGGGTTTTTTATTTTTGTGGCACAGCAAGAGGGTGATAAAGGATTACTTGATTTTAATTATGGAATTTATGTCAAGTAATAATTTTTAGTTAAGCAGCTCAATTTGTCATGGGTTATATTAAACATTTAAGGAGAGTTTCTCTCATTATGTGAAACTACTGCTCGATTTGTTGATTCAAAAATAGCTGTGCTGTAAGTCAGGTTGGGAATATAAACTAATGCTATGCAAAACTCGGTGTGTGTTCTCTTATGTATTCTTTTAAACCAAGCTTGGTTCAGTTTAGCTGATGTGTTGATTATGAAAAGATTAACCAGAACATGTCACACTTGTCCTGTACTTTGGTGTGCAGAGTCTCAGCTATAAAGGCTTAAATAGAGGTTCAAGTTGTGCTGGTGTAACTTCTTTGTGTTAACAAACTGTCAATCATGACATATGTGCCTAGCTGACACTGGGATTCTTCCAGTTGGTACCATTTTGCTTTTGTATAAATCTAGGGGATGAGTGCGAGTGTCTTTGCTTTTATGAAAACAGGAATAAAAGGGATGAAATCTGTAGTAATCCATATCTTAGTTATTTTGGTGCCAGCCCTGTGAGCAGCAGAACTGCAGAGTGTGTTTGACTTCTCGTCACAAATTAAAATGATGGTGTCCCCATATCCCCACCCCTCCTGAAAATGGGGCATGCAGTCTTGCACCAAATAACTGAAAGCATAAATGATAACCAGATTAATGTGATTCTTGTCTTTGTAAGCAAGCTCTTAGTAACTGTGCTCTGATAGCCATTTGGCATCAAAACTGTTCTGTGGGATGCCAAATTCTCTTGCTCGGTGTTTCAGTTTCCTGGAGGAGTAGATGTGGCAACAGGATGTTGGTAAAGAACAGGAAACTACTTGAATTTGCTACTTATGCCATGCAAATAAAGTCTCATTACTGGTCTACGTGTAGTAATTAGTGTCTGCTATTGACAGGAGTTCTGTCATCAGTAGCAGAATTTGCGCTGTGTGCTTTGGGGGGCTGCACTCTGTGGGGTAACAACTGGGTCACAGACTGGTTAGGTGTTCCTTAAAAGACTGTTTGAGATTTGACAGCTAGCTCCAGCAGGCTTCCTATTCAGGGTGGCCCTTTACTAGTACTCAGCTCCGTATCAGTTCTTCTGACATGTGCTAATTTACTTGAGCTCCTTCTAGCTCTAAATGTCTGAGCAGGCAGCGTCTGGGTGTTCTGCAGTCAGAGCCAAGGGCCACCGCAACCAGAAATGCTGAACAGACCCAGCTTCACCTTTCTGCTGGTTAGATGTGGATGAGCCAGCTTTCCCTTCCAGTCCAAGTGGAAATGTGGTTTAAAAAGTGGGGGGGGAGGAGAAAAACTATGTGCTTTTGAGCCATTAATGAAAAGGGAGAGGAATTATCTTAATTGCTTTTAGTACAGATTTTTTTTTCCTCTCCTTTTTCTTAATAGGAGTCCAGAGCACAGAAGCCTCCCACATGCAGCTATACCTAACACCAGCTTTGGGGTTCAATCCCTATGCATTTAGGAGTTTCCTAAGGTTGCAGACTCATGACCAGGATATCCACTTAGGAATTCCTTGTTTGAAGACAGGAAAAGTGTGAAAGCTAAACGTGCTGTAGAGCTTAGGCCATAGTGTATTGAGTGGTTAAGGTCTTTGTTGTCTTAGAATTGCTTATGTCTGGGACAGGCAGCAAATGCCTACTCAGTCAGCTGAGCTTGTGCAGTGCTTTCTGACTGGTAAACTTAGTTAGCTTTTATATGTTGGGTTTTTTCACCCAAAGGGGCTGGTGGGTCCTGATGTAACACTGCAAGATTGACACCGGGAAGCGTGGGGAGCCAGAGGTCTGGGTGTCATTGTGCAGTGACAAATCTTTTTGACAAATCTGTAAGATGAAAAAGTTAGCTTTTCTTGTCTCCTGAATGTCAGTTATGAAAAGGCATCTTAATGTACTTCCAGACTTGGTTAATCGACTAATTGTGAGTACAAATTATTATGTGGTCTTAATGCATTCACTTCAATCAATAATTCAGTATTAATCATGGAATTTTAAAAAATTTTTTCAAGCATTTATAAGTCTCAGTTGACTGCAGACTCCTTATTAAAGCAGATTAATCTCTCACTTAGAAATGTTCTCTCACATTTACTGATCCTATAGCGTATTCTGTTTTCGCAGTACAGATACAGTTTTACTAATACCTATTCACTCTTGCCCACAACTGGTTTTTCCTAGTAATTCACACCTTCAGTTTCTTCAGAACAGCTCAATAAAATGCCTGTGCATTCCTTCTGCATGCCACTTATTTTTGATGAAATACATATTTTATTTGACAATAAAACATTTAAGGATCTTAATGGCCTAATTAATACTCTGTATCCACTTCTGTCTTGTGTATTTTGCTCTTTGTTATCCTGCTGCTCCTTTTTCATGTCCTCGTGCATTTTTTTATCTGAAAAATTTCAAGCGGCCTTGAGAGAGCGGTCTGTTAGAAGCCTGTTCTTTGAATATTTAGCAGCTCTAAGGAAGATTTGATTAATAGTCCCTTCTCTCCCTATCCAATCTATTTTTAGTAATTTAAAAGTGAGCTTAATTTTTTGGGTTGTCGCTTCTTGTGTACGCGCAATTTATTTGGGTGGTTTTCCTCCCTCCTTTAAATGTACCTGATATGTAATTCTCATGTTGTTTGAGGACATCTTGACAGTTTGGGAGAAATAATGTAGAAATTAATTGGGAGCTCTGCCTTAGCTGAGGGAGCGAAGATGGACTGTCTTTGGTTCTGTTAAGATATAATATTGTGTGATTAGGATAGGAGGATAAGTGGAAGAAAACTTGTAAGCGCATTGTTACCACTTATTACCTTGTTTCAAGAATCTTCTGGCGTAAGAGACTATTTTCACGTGCAAGTACAAGCCACTCAATCTTTAAGAGTAGAACGAGGAGACAAATCCTTGAGGAGGTGGTCTAAGCACTGTGGTAAAGGAGACATCCTTCCCCTTCTCTCTGGAATATAACATTATGGCTCTGCCCCTTTTTTTTTTCTGCTTTGTGCCACTTTAAAGAGAAGTCTTTCCACACAAACTGTTTTAATCTTCTGTCTCCCTTAAGGCCACATACAGAAGCCACCAACATTTTGACTAAGCAGGCTGGACTCCCTGCAGAGCCAGTTTGTGCACTTGCTAAAGGAATTGTTCTTGAGCAACTTAAGACCTTTCCTCTCTCGAGGGCATAAGAACTATGGACTCCTAAACACTGAAAATCCTGATTGTGTCTAGTCCTTTTCTCCTCCCACAGAGAGAGCAAATTTTGTTTCCACCTGATGGGTAGACCAAAAATATTTTTGCTTTTCATATTCACTTTGAGGTGTAGCCCAAACTAGTAAGGATAGACTCTTGGTGTGGGAGATGTGCCAACCGCCATTTATTTATCGATCTTTTCCTTTTTTTGTTTTGTTTTGTTTCATGGCTTGCATAATGTGGTGTACCTTGGATTGGCTGCCTGCCCACCGTGCGTAAAGGGGTGGCGACTGTCAACAAGCCTGGCAATTGGGTGGCTTTGTCTCCTTCTGCCTTATCCATTCAACTGTATAATGATTATCTTTCTTTTTTTACCATGTCTCCCTCAGACACTGTCTAATCAGACAAGCCATAACGAAACCATTTTAGCACTGGGAAGATCTGCAAAGGAAGTCAAAGGTTGGCACGTGCTTTCCTGCTACTGTCTGTCTTTCTGGAGTATTAAGGCAATCACTGAAGCTTTCTGCAGGCAAAGGAGATCTTAAGAGAAAATTCCTAATGCCTAGTGGTTCAATGGAAGTGTTGCAAGGGTGGTTTGGGTTTGTTTTGGGTATTTTTTTTTTTGTAGTTTGTGTAAACAAGGCATATACAAACCTGCTGTTAGAAATAGGCGCAATCAAATAGTTTAGACTTGCCCGTGTTCTGTTTACAATTGAGGTTCTGAGATCAGGGCTTCACTACAAACAGAGCCACAAAATCAACTTGGTAAAAAACAGTGTTTTGATGGACGGTGATTCTGAATCTGTTCTCTCTTGGTGACAAATGGGTGCATCCTCTTCCCTGAGCGCTACACAGTTTCTTCTCAATTTCATCCTGCTTCGTGCTCCACTAAATAGTATCGCAAGTATGAGAATTCTTACTAAAAAGCCTGTAGCAGAGAAGGGCTAAAATCCTGGTTCCCAAAAAGCTGATACTGCAAGCTATGAAATTTATATGAAGCTTCCAGGTAGGATACATCTGTTAAAATATTTCCCTAATTTTATATACTAGGGCAAATGAAGGAAAGCGTTAGAATATGCCACTAATACGACAAGTTAATGCTCTAAAATTTCCTGATTTAAAAATAATGAAACCCCTGTGGCAGCAGCTTACATATGTGCTGTTGTTTTGCGAGAGTCGTTGTCACTTTAGTTGGTTAAATTTGTTTCAAGGAAGAAACCCCTCAGCACAGTTGTATATGCTGGCAGGGTTTAAAAGATCTTAATAATCTTGGGATTGGTTTACGTCATTTGCAGTCCTAGTCATGTCCTTCTAGGTGGTCTTTCACGAGCCAGTCCAGCACATCATCATCTTCTCCTGAATCATAGTAAAATTACTTTATTTTCCTCTTCTTCAAGAGGAAGAAGGGTTGTGCTTGGGATTCTCTCGTAAGCTTTATTTTCAGTGTAAGTATTTTGGAGGCTGCATATGGATGTCACTTTGTAGACATTTGTGTGAGAGATGCCCTGTATTGCCCCAAACATTTATTTGGCTGCAAGTCTAGAAGATGTCAGCTCTTAAAACATTCCAATTACCCTCAGAGCCACTTTCAAAACAGTCATCCTGGCTTCCTCAACCGGGTATCGAATGGACGGTGAAATGTCTTCAGAGGGAGCGGAATGGACTTGAGCGAACATTTTGCAAAGTCTGGCTCCATATGGATCATTTTTTATAATGTACATAAATAGTACATTAGCTCTTTCAAATTGCTTTCTAAATGAACTGAACCAGCCTCAAAGGAAAATACATCACAGTCATGCTCTGTGTGTTAGAGCTCTCCTAGAGAGTCTGACTGAATTCAAAGGTTAGTAACATCCCACACACAAGCCTTTTCTGGCATGTGTATGTGGGAATTGAGATCTTTTCCTGAGCGTTATGGAGGTTATTTTGTTTTGCACAGCCTTTGCTAACGTGTTTACAGGTAATTCCTTGCATCTGGAAGGGAAAGTCTTCTAGATGGCTTGTGAGATCTTTCAAGGAGGTGGACTGGCTTCTGGAAAGCAAACCCTAGGATGGTGAATGGCCCATTACAAGCAAGTTGATGGCATTGCAAATGAGATTTACGTGAGAATTAAACTGCTCTGGTGCAGTTGATGCTGAAAACACTGCTTCTCTCTCTGATGTTTATTAGATACTATGCACTGATCTTTTCAAATGGTTAGTTTCTCCTTCTCCAGAGAATAAAAGTGTCCTCAGGATCTGGACACTTGAAGTAATAAAGGGAGTCTCTTCCCAAGAAGATGGGAGGTAGGATAAAATTAGGGGTAGAACCAAAGTTGCATATTGTCTGTGGCAGCCGTGGCCAGATTTCTGTGGTGAAAGGGGCAGGATCTGCGGCAAGCTGGAAATTCCCCGGCAGCTGAGCAAAGTTTTAAAATGCTTGGCATTGAGTTAGGTATGGAAATGAATAATCAGTGTTCCTTGTGGAGGCCAACTGTGGCACTGCACTGAGTTCCATGCTGTCACTACGTATTTAATTCTCGGTGTAATGCTTAATTTCTTATTGAAAACAGAACTCTTTGTAGAAGCTGTTACAGGGAAGTTCCCCAGAGCGTGGGTGCAGGTGGGGCTTTTTTTGGCACTGAGGTAGGTGTTAATTGTGGTTTGTGATTGAGAGAGGAACGTACTTAGTTGTTTCTGCCAAGATGGGCAAAGAAGGAAAGTAGTTAATATTGACCTTTTTCATTTTAACCAAAATCAGCGTGAGCAGCAGAGGCTTGTAAGGCCTCTCAGAAGGGCTCTTGAATTTCTTAAGCGGGGAAGGAGTGAGAGATGCTGGTGGTGGCCATGCTCTGCTGAGTCACTTCTTGTGGTCTCTGCTGTGGTATAATGGAAGCCAGACTTAGGCTCTTAAGTTTTATCTTAGAGGGGGGAAAACTCAGCACATCATGAATGGGGGCTATGCAGCCTTTTCTGGCACAGAAACACTGTGGGCAAATGTGTGTGCGTTACAGAGCTAGTGCTGGCCATTTCTGTGACTTCTCTGGAAAATGAATGTCAGACTGACTACTCACTGCCTGGTGCTGCCAGAATAGTCATGGACCAGGGGTCCTGTGCCATCAGTGGGGCTGAGCGCTGTGGTTTGGCAGTACTCCCCGCTGGGGAAAGTGGGATGTGAGAAGTCCTGCAGGAAGGAGAGATGTTGTACCTCTGAGCCCTTGGCAAGGGCTGAGCAAAACTTACTCCTGATCCAAGACTGTACTCGGTGTCTGCCATTTCACTCTTACAGCAGGGAGTTTGCCACTGCCTCGTGAAGGAGAGGTGTACGACAAGGGTAGTGACAGCAGAATACAGACGTAAATATCATCCTACTTTTTCGTACAAGTTGCCTTTCATTGTGCACTTGAATTAACTTAGTAGGACAGCAAGCTAGCATGGGAGGAGATGGAATAACCTTTTTTTGTCACTGTGGTATGTACTGTATGTTTTTTAATAGCCTAAAACCTTGTCTGCTCTCAGGCACGCACTTGAAGAGTATTTATCTCCATAGACTTCTTTTTTTTCTTTAAAGCTTTTGTTCTTTTCCATAGTTCTGCCAATTTGATCTGTACTCCAGTGTTGTTTAATGGGTATTATCTGTTAGCTTTTGATTTGGCTTTTTATCCTTTGAAACATCACATTGGGATCTAAAATGGAGCTGCTTTAAAACTAAACACTAGGATATGATATGTTGGTATGTTTGGGATTTTTTTTTTGCTAGGGTTGTCAAAGTGGCAACCACATTAAATGAATTTCTGTGTCCTCTGAATATGGCCCGTGATTAATGTGGTTAAAATCCCATGAGAAGTCCTGCAGGTCCTAACTGTACATTACTCCATAAAATAAGCGAGGAGGGCTGCGCTTGTGGAGAGCCACAGTTGACTTTGCCTCATGTTGATTTTCGTGGTGCTTACGGGTGCTGTAGGCAGGAGGAGAGGAGGTAATTTTAGCTTGATTAGCAGCACAGAAGGGAATCAAGATGACTGTGTTGTAAATGACTGTGGGATGAGATCGATGAGAGTAGTTTATTTCCATGAATCTAAGTGGGTGTTCTAAGCAATTTAATATTTCTTTTTTGTTTGTTTGTTTTGTAGAGAACCAAGAATGTTAATGCATTTGGTCCTTGAAATCCTTCTGTGGTTGCAATTCTGGATACTTTTAATGTTGTTGCATGGTGGTTGTTTTAAATGAACTCCAGGTGCTTGTGTGTTCTGTTCCTTAGCAGTTCCCTGTTGCTCTGCTCTCTGTTACCTGATCAGCACCAAGTGGCCAATGAATGATTCTTGGTACTGGACTCTCATTTTTTTCTCCTACTCGCCTTTGTTTATATTCTGGAGAATGTTCAAAACTGTTTATGATTAAACATTGCTCAAATAGCCAGATTAAGATTTATTGACACAAAGGAGGGTGGGAGGAGGGAGTGGCTGGCTGGTCATCTGTGTCCACTTGCAGCTCATGCTGGTGTCACTAAAGGTGTACACGTGTCTGCACCACAGCTGTGCTGTGTCAGGCGGCCGCTCAAAAGCACGGTGGCAAGGGCCTGATACCTGTCAGCAGTCTTGTTTCCTCTGTATGGTACAGGAAAAGCTCAAGCAAGGGTGTGTATATGTAGGTGATGTGCTCCTTCCTCTGAAGCTTAGGGTTCTGTAAGCATCTTGTGGCTCTTGAGCAGAGGACCACAAGTTTTCCCTCAGCAGGAGAGGCTTGCACAGCACCAGGGAGAAAAACATGATAGCAGGGTTATGACCTACAGGAGTTTTAAGCTGGGATGCTTCTAAAGAAGACACATACCCTTGAAAAGACAATGGTGTTATGGCAGACGGGGAGGTTTAAAATGGAAGACTGGAAAGTGAGCACCATCTAGGAAAATAAATTCAAATGAAAATACAGAAACATAAGAGTTGGGGGGGGGGGAACCCAATATTTCTTAAGCTAAAATAATTAGCTCTTAGCTACATACAAACCAGAGGTATTAAATAACCATTTAGATTTTGATGGAGTCTGCATGCAGCATGTTGGATTTTATTTCACAGACATTGATCATTTTCATGCTTTAGAAAAAAATCTAAAATGCAGTGCTTAAATAAACTAAAAAAATTGCAAACCAACAGATTGACCAGCCTAAAATGGAAAGGGATTTTTGCAGTTGTAAGACTTTATAATAAAAAATGAGATTCACACACAGTGTTGCACTTAATTTACATTTTCTCTGAAGAACAGATATTTATTGGCTGATGAAGAAATAGTTGATAGCATCTAGACCTCTACAGGCTAGAATACTTGATTGGAGCAGCAGTAAAACACAGGCCCTTGTGTGTTATATAGAGTCTCTTAACTATCATTTTTATGTGTACAACCACACACACAACAAAATAACATAATAGGCTTGCTGTGTGTTACAGATGATATCAGACATCTGCAGTGCTGATAGTGAAACTTTCTGGTGCTGGCAGCCAATTTCATTTAAATAAAAGCATCGTCTGCTCTTTGTGCCAGCCCACTTCGTCGGTGGCAAACTTTCATATCAAGTTTTTGATGTCAGGCCACTTGTTCTGTCACTTAAACACCTCCCTGTTCCCATGCTTCAAAATAAACAGCAGCTTTATGATTAGTTTTAGATTTTTATGGACAGCTTAGTGAGTTTCTCCGCAGGTAGGTAGCTGTTGAGATCACCGGGGATGCTACTGCAAGGTTTTACTCCATTGTCGTTATACTGAGAGGCACAATGAGATAGGCTTTAATTAACTGGTGGAGTGGTGTTGGGTTAAGATGTGGCTTACCATATGACACACAGAAAACTGCTCACTGTATCTTAACAGTTTGCTCAGATACATGAAGTTGTTTATAGTCAGGGCTACACCAGGGGAACAGAGCAGCTTCTGTAATGGTGTGGTAGAAGTGGGATGTAAATTCGCCTTTGTGAGACTTCAGAAAAACAAAACCAAAACAAAATAAAGCCAAAACAAAAAAAAAATCAAACCAAAACAGAAACAAAACAAAAAAAAACCCCAAACAACCAATATTGATTAAAAGACAGATATCACAGATGCTGCAGACTAATTTATATTGATGTAAAATCACATCTGATTTTTGTGGGTGTTGGTAAGACCTAGGCACAGATGTTTAGAACATTGACAGGCTTGAGTTAGAGCTTGCCATGCTTCAGACTGGCTGGGCTCCATGTAATCTGCCCTACATGCTGCTGAACAGCAGCTTGCTTGTTTTTAAAGGAATAGGAGCACTCGGGAGGGGAAGTAGAATTTGTCTTCTGATAGCGAGCCCTGTGCCCAGCACTCCTGGTTTGGAGTGAATGGCATATTTTGAAGCTGACTCCAGTGTTTTGAAATGTGAAGCTAAGTGAGGTACGATTATAGCACCACCTCTTTGTTTCTCTCTGCCTGGTGGATGGGCACCAAGGAACTACCAAGTTGTCTTGACATGTGTGTTTAAAAGGTGGGCTTTGTTGTGGGCTTTAAGAGTCCCCGGTCAAAGAACCACAACTCTGCATTAATGGTACTTGTCAGAAAAGCCCGTTAACGAAACTCTTTTGATTATACCAAGCCTTGGTTTCTGAGATAATCTTACATATTTATAATCTGTCTGGAAATAATTGTCAGAGGGGTTTTTTTTTCCGGATCAAATTTTAACTGAGGTGTTTATAGTTGGGGTTTATCTATGTTTTAAATAGAGAAGTGAGTTAATCCCTAGTCAGACGTGGATTGACCAGTGTTCCACTGAGTCTGTAAATAAGTGGTGAAAATGATGGTATTTCCAGAATATCCTTCAGCTGGTTTTTTGCCGGTGTTCAAGTGAATGAAAAGACACTGCTAGATGGCTTAACAAGGGTTTCTGCTGGAGAAGCTTCAGAAAGGTCACTTTTGAAACTGCACCCTCCTGGCCCTTTTCACTCTGATAGCTTTCTGAAGGAGATTGGAGCAGCTTCTGGTAGTGGTTTTTTGGCTTTGGACCAAGCAGGATTACTGTGAGACCCATTCTGCAAAGCTGGGGATAGTAGGATCTGGAAAAGACCTGTCCATAATGTGAATTTCCCAGGCAGGGTGATGGCTTGGGAGGAAAACTCCCACCATTCCTGCTGGCTCTCCATTAGCTAAGTGAAACACCTTTCTCAGCAGTTTCGGTGATCTCTTTCCTGTTCTTCTATGAGACTCTATTTGTGAATTTATTCCCCGGCCTTGTTGTGGTATTTCATTACACTGAAAAAAATGGCAACTTACAGTTGTGTAGGATTTTTTTTTTTGCTTTTTTGCTTTCCTGCACTGTGCTTTACTCCTCAAAGGGGAGAATCTGGAAGTGAAGCTGTGCTGAATGTGTCAATTTTCAAAGAGTGAAATCAGAACATTATTAGAGAGATGTGAGGGATGTAAAAAAAATAAAAATACAGCTCTTGATTCTTCACTACTAATTATCTAGTGTGAAACAGCCTCAGATGTTCTCACTTGATTGAAGAAAATTAACTGTTTCTGTCAGTGGTGTTTGATCAGTTTATCAGTTTGCTCTGTGACAGCAATTAAAAGGTTTGCTAGATAAGAAATTGTAGGGAAAACATGTAAAATAAAATGATGAAGTTTGACAGCATGGTATCATAGTACAAACTCTCCTGAAGGCTTTGCTTTTAACACCCAGTTGTTGGAGCCTCAGAAAACCAACCAACCAAAAGTACTTGTTTGTGTGCTTTTAAAGAAGACATATAGAGACCAAACCACCATTTTCATGTTCTTTGGTTGAGCTTCTGGTAACTTTTCCTTTTTAGCCTTCCTGATCAGCCTAGGGGCGTTTACACTCTTCCCTCTCCAGCACCTCCTTGGCTTAGTTTCAGTTGCTGCCTTTTCCTGCGATGGACAGCAGCCGAGAACTTGCTGTTTGTCAGCACGGCGAGGTGAGATGTCTGCAGAGACTGGAGGGACTGAAGAAACTAAAATGATCCGTGTGTGTGTCTGTGTGTGCACAGTGCTGGCAGGGAGAGGAATCCCAGAGTTTGCCCAAATTTTCCTGTGAACATTTGCTGTCTTCAAAGGAGTTTGCCAAAATACCTATTTGAAGATCTGCCTGTGTGGAAGTGTTTCTCAATGTGTTAGAACCCTGATGAAATGTCATAAAGGGAAGCCCTGTGCGACTGAGCTCAATAGAAACATTCATTACAGCTAATTTACTTGGTGCTTTTAAGAAACATAGCTATTCATAAGTTGTGGCTTTGCCTGATGCTGTTGGTAGTATTTGTTTTAAATAGATACACTTGCCTGCACATGCTCTTTGCCCATCTGAAATCTCGTCTGGGTGTGTTGGAAACCTTGTTTCAAACATGGTAATTTGCAGTGTTAGGCAAATCCCAGTGTAACCTGTAGTGCCTTTTCATGGAGGGGGAAAAAAAAAAAAAAGTCCTTCACAGTTCCAGCTAAACAGTAGCATGGAGCATAAGGAAAAAAAAAAATCTTTTGTGTGATAAAGGGCCATTTTAATTTTTTTGAAAGCATTGTCCTTGTTCAACCATCTTACTGCACTTGCAAGGACAGTCAGTGAATAAATTCTGGGAGCATGAAGGTACTAAAAAGCACTTGTTTTGCAACATACGGAGCCTGTGTATCCCATCTGAGTTGACCACAAACCCACTTCTGCTCCTGCAGAAGTGACCTGCTGGTTGCTATGGGAGAATTGCCATGGGTACAGGACCGTGGGAGGCACTCATTGGAATGCAGAAAACATTTTTGGTCTTTCTTGGGTCATCTTCCATACAGCTGAGTGACTTTGGGTTTCAAAAAAATAAGCTGAATAAAAAAAAAGTGACTTTTCTGTCTCAGGAACTTCTGAAAATTTCCAGCCATAGAGCAGAGGTATGGTGGCTGATGTGATTTACCTGATAAAGAGCAGGGCTTTTCTCAAAATGAATGAATTGCATTTCATTTTCTGAAAGGAGAAGGCAGTGTTTGGATCATGTGGTGCTTAAATCTGTGTCTGTGGTTACATGCTCTATTGGGTTTTTTTTTATAATCTGTTATAAATCTGCAATGTTTTTGCCTGTACCTCCTCCTTTCCTTCCTCCCCTTGATACTTGTCCCCTCCACCTCCTACTCTGTTGTTGGTGCTGGTGCTTGTGTTGCCATGTGGAAGGCAAGATAAGAGATCTGATCTGCCTGACAACTTAATCCCAAGAGAAAAAATAAATTTCTTATTATTGCAGCTACCTGGTTTAACTTGCTGTGCAGTGGTTTGGATGGTACTATTGGTGTGAGGGTGACACTGAGAGGAAATGGCTGAGGGGAAGGAATGCTGGTGGGGGTAAAGGAAATACCTCTTACAGCAGAGAAACAGATTTAGATTGTTAAAATAAACCTGCATGAGATTGAGATTGAATGGTCATCTCTTTGGGGAGATTATTTTTAAAGCAGAGGAAACCAGTGGGCCATCCATGTGAGCAGCAGTATTTTATCCAGTTGTCCAGTTACTGATCCCAGGGAGTCCAGCGTCCAGGAAGGAGGTGGTTTTCCAGCTTAGTCGGATGCCTTTCAGGGAAAGATGGAAGTTCTTTCTGGCATTCTGGAATACTATTTTCCTACTAATTCCAGTGGATTGGGTATGAGGAATTCTTGGTTACTTCAGTGTGAGTTGTCCTTTACTAAGACCAGGTTTACATTGGCTCTAGTGCAGGAACAATGCCCAAGAAGTGGTTAATGTCAGAGACCTCAGTACTCTGAAGCTGAGCTACTTGTGCATCTGGTGTAGCAAGGCAATAAAAACAGTTGCTGGTACTTTTTCTGGTAAAAGTTCCCAACAGAAGAAAATGAAAATTCATGAAGTGGAAGTAAAACCACTCTCTCTTGAATTCAACTAATTATTTCAACCCTAAGCTCGCTCACATATGCACCCAGACAATTTTAGTTCAGTCTCAGCTGACACATGTACTTCTTTGTATATCTGCAATGTTGAGCGTGACAGTATATATTAAAGTGATTGTGTTTACAAAGCATGCAAGGCAAGTGATTTGTGAGCTCAGGGTAGCTGGGAGGTTAGAAGCCAGTCCTGATCTAAGCTCACGTTGTGACTTACAGAATTGTGATGACCAAACATTTCAATGGTTCTTTTCAGCAGTGATGGAGATGGCTGTACTCTCAGTGCTTTCTAAATCTAGTTTTCCTTCAGTTACATTAAAAACTCCATAGTTGAATTATATAGCTTTTTTAGCTTTTCCTCTAATCAAGCAATAGTGGATAATACCTGAGGCGTTTTTGCAGGGAGCTCAGTAGTTTATTTCCCTATCCTTCTGTCTGGCAATGTGCTTGTTTTGCTTGTCTTCAGATTGAGTCGATTCATTACAGGAAGAACAAACGTGGATTCTGGGCTTCGTCTTTTGCTTATCTCTTCATGAATGCAACAAATGATTTTTATCAACTGTCACGTTACAGATATTTCTCTGATGTGTGTTTGACCAAGGACTTTATGGGTATGCCTTCAACAGGGTTTCAGTGTTAAATCTGGTCAGATCAGTGGAGTAATTGAAAGGGAAATAGCAAATGCTGAAAACTCATTACTTTATGGCTGTGTGAGCTCCAAAATGAACCAAGCGCTCTTAAAAAAACCTGGCGGTTAGGCTGCCTGTGTTCCCAGCCTAAAGAGATGGGTAAAGAAAAGAATTATAATGACACTTCAATTGCCATGGTGATAGGTACATGCTTGTTTTGTAATGAGTATTTAGACTTAAGAGAATAAAATGTATTTGTCTTTGTTCCTCCAGAACTCTTGCTGTAGTCTCAGTGCAATTAACTTTTTCATTTGGAATGCAGATAGCACTAGCCAAGTGCATGATATAACTGCCTTCTATTGGTATTTCTTAGTAAATGTTATGTAGGGGGGAGGGAGGAAATCCTAGGGAAGGGAGCGTAACAGGAAATGCTGGATGATTTTATTATTATTATTTTATTATACAGGAGGAGTGAATAGCACCTAATCTGCGACAGCTCAGACAGCTTTCGGAGCTTGTTGTGCAGTTTTGTGACACTCATTCAAACTAATATTCATTTTAATTCACTTGTGATTGAAAGGTGATTTTGTTACTCATGTTTTTACCCACCTTGCTGCTTCTGAAAGCTGTAGTTCCAGCAAAATAATCATTTGAGCACAGCGGTTCTGGTGATTATTCCCATTGGGGTGTAAGGGTCTGGTTTATTTTTGTGAAGACGGAGAAAATTGATTTGGTTATTTTAGTTACTTTAAATATTTTGCAGTGGGAGTGTGTTGGTTTCTGCTGGGTAATTCAGTGAGGCTTGCTGTAGAAAAGCTGAAGTTTCAAAGTGTTTTGCTCTCTCTGGGCAGAGTGCAGCATCACAAAGCAACAAATCTTGGTCAATAAATGTTCCCAGCTCGGCTGTTTTGCTGTGGTCACAGCAATTATCAGAGCCTTGTTTTTGAAGAAATGGGAATCTGAGGTAGTTGTTCTTGTCTGGGTTTGCTTATCTCTCCGTGAGCAGACCTTCAGGGCTTAGATATATGTTTAGTTAAATAAAAAAACCCTCTTATCTTTTTCTAACCAAATTCAGTTTGATATTGGGCGCACTGGTGCCTAAACTTTCCCAGTGAGTCTTTTATGTTGTCCAAGGTACCTCCTTTCAGGCTGCTTCAAAGTATTATGGGAATAGGGAGAGGATTTATGACATAATGGGAGTTTGATTTTCATAGACGTATGCATGTGGTTCTTCCCTTAGCTGATTAGAGAAGATGAAGAAAATTAGCTACAGGGAGGTAATTGTGGCACTTCTCTGTAACGGCTGCTACACATGGTACCTGCACATTGATCAGGGCCTCAAATGTTGGTATTCATCTTATACATTGACTGAAAGGGTGAGAAGTATTCACCTTGCCCTCTGGTAAAATCACATCGGGTAACTGGTAATGGTAATAGCCTGACAAGGATGACTGACTCATTCTCACTTGTGCAGAGAAACTCCAAGATGCTTTTGGAACTTTGTGAATTAATACTGTATTCTTCTGGGTGAACTATATCTAACTGACACAAAACAAGTTGGTTTTAAAGAAGGTACAATGGATGGAGAAAAAGCTGGCGCGTGGGGCTTGTTCGGAATCTTTTCCCTTACAAGGGTTGTTGTGGGCACCTTTAGTCGAACTTTAGCTAGTACTGACGTAGTTCTGTTTCATCATGACATGTGCTGCTGTAATTAGAGCTCTTGCTGCTCACCTTTGCTGAATCCAAGGTATTTACTGATTGCAGAGATAACTGACACATCCTTAAGTTGAGCTACTGTTGCCTCACATCAGAGAATCACTTTGGTTGGAAAAGACTTTTCAAATCATCAAGTCCAACCATTAATCCAGTAGTGCCAAGTCCATCACTAAACTGTGTCCCTCAGCACCCCACTTAACATGGCTTTTAAATTCCTCCAGGGATGAGGACCCCACCACTTCCCTGGGCAGCCTGTTCCAGGGTTTTACAACCCTTTCAGGGAAAAATTTTTTCCAAATGTCCAACATAAACCTAAACTTCCCTGGTGCAACTTGAGGCCATTTCCTCTTGTCCTATTGCTTCTTCCTTGGGAGAAGAGATCAACCTCACCTGGCTCCAGGTTCCTTTTGGGGAGCTGTCAGAGCCAGAAGGTCTCCCTTGAGCCTCCTTTTCTCCAGGCTGAATAACCCCAGGTCCCTCAGCTGCTCCTCACCACCCTTGTGCTCCAGCCCCTTCTCCGTCTCTGTTGTCCTTCTCTGGACATGCTCCCGTCCCTCATTGTCCTTCTGGGAGTGAGGGGCCCAAAACTGAATGCAAGATTCAAAGTGGGGCCTCACCAGTGCCAAGTACAGGGGGGAGATCCCTGCTCTAGTCCTGCTGGCCACACTAGTGCTGATACAAAGTCATGTGGCGGAGGGAAAGATACAGACACTGAGAGTCAGTACCCATCAGTTTACAAGTGGCAGATGCAGCAAAGGGAGACATTGATGCTGGACAGTATCTTGGAATGAAACCTGGATCTGTGTTACTGGTTTGATTCAAGTTGCAAAAAGTGTTATTTTTAATAAAGCACTTCCTGCACTGTTTCTTGCTCAAGCTGCAGCTCAGCAGCGTTTGAAACACACATGCTACTGGTGCATTTATACCCGCAGCATTCAGGAATAACAGGATTTCGGGAATTATGGCAAGAGAAGGTAGACAAGGAGGGTACTGACCTGCTGATGACAGTGCACGTGTAACAGTCTTCCAACTTACTTTTCTGGTTATCCCCTTTTGCATAATAAACTGGAATGATGCTTATATATAGCATATGATATTATATATTATGTGTATATATATTACATAATATATAAAGATCATTCTAGGGTTTTTATATATATTTTTATATGTGTGGCACCTTGGCTTTTTCATTATTTTGTCACTCCACTTTTGTCACTGTCTCTCCATTTTGCCACTGCACTTTTCCACGGTGTAAATGTAGAAACATAAATCCAGCACGCTTTCTTCTCTCCTTTTAAAAACTTTTAAAACAGCCTTTTCTTGCTCTTATGCAGCAGATCCTGGCAGATCGTTTGGTGATGAACAGCACTCGGGCTGCTCAGACAAAGAAATTGGTGACTGTAATAGATTCTGTGTTTTGACAAATGCATCTCCGTTTCCTTTGCATCTGTGCGTGAAAGGTGCTTTGGGGAGGGGGGAGAGTATCTTGAGTTTTATAGACTTATGCAGGGTATGGAGTAATTTTTTTCTGTGTTTTTTACCTAACTATTTTTCCTAAAAACTTTTTCTGTAAAGTCTTGATTTCCAGACCTTATGCAGATGAAATGCTTGTGGTCACTGTCACAGTTTCACCACACAAAGGATGCCCTAAGAGCACAGGTTCTGTGTTGTCAGTGTGAGGAGTTCATTCAGGAAACTTCTAGAAAATCTGTCTTGTTTAAAACAACCAGAATTCTAGCAACATCTTTTGTGTCACTGTAACCATGCGTGGCATGTGTGCTCCTTCTCTTCCCCTTGGTCTCCAATGTATATATAGCATGCATTCAGCAACTGCTGTGGAGTCTGTGAACTCAAGCGTGCAGCAGGGAGCCAGCAATCCATTTTCTTTTACCTTCTTCTGCCTGCAATCTAGTAAGGCAAGAATTGTTCCTATGCAGTTTATGGAGGAGAGGATGTGTGCGTTTGTGTGCTTTTAGTTTTAACACAAACTAAAAAAAGCTTTCTGTTCTCACTGCGTTGTAAGGTGCCCTACAGAAATGGGAATCCTTTCCCACAAGGAACTGATGTATGCCACATACAGAGTTATAGTAGGAGCACAATACATCTGGTTTATATGGCCAGGGACTGCAGGATGTACCTGTCTGTAGCAGGTTATCGACTAAAACTCAGCAGGTCTGGAACTGAAGCAGGTTGCTTCCTGCCTGTACCAAGACAAAGAGATTTTGCAGACCATTAACTCACCCCTCAAATCAGCTGGAAATTTCAGAGGTGCTTAAAAGAGTTGCCTCTTGGGCACCCTTGGAAATACCAGTTAACTTCATTATGTTTATGTTGAGTGTAATCTGTTCTTTCAGATTGATCTCTTTCTCATGATGGAAATGTTAAGTACTAGTAATAATTGCTATGCATCTTTGATAGGAAACATGCAGTGTGGATCAAATAGTATAACTCAGTTTAAATAACTTAAAATATATACAATAACCTTAAGAAATGCATGTGCGGTTCTGCTTGGGCTGTCTGTCTTGTCCTGCTTATCTTCTGTGGAAGTGTAATTCTCATAGGCTTAAATCCAGGGCTAATGTGCCTCACTCCTAAGCAGGACTACCCGATATAATTTGAGTTTATCCTCTTTTAGTTGGAAGGAGGTTAATTATGGGAACAATTATAAAAGCTCATTAAAACTGCATCAAGGTTCGGTGTAATGAGAAGTGAGCTTCCTGTGACAAGGTGATTTGGAAATCATGCTTTCCTGATTTCTTACTGCTCCCCTTCCCCGCTATTAGTGCGAGTATACTGATGTACAGCAGTGTCTTGGGCAGTGCTCTTGTCACTGTTTGCATTACTGTGGTGGTTGTGCTAGAGACTGGAACAATAACATTAGCCCCAGGCACCTTCTCACCCCTGAGGGAGAGGAGGAGTTCTGCAGGAATTTTCAATCTATTTTGCATTGTGCTTCCATTTCTTGGGTGTCAGGTTTTTGCAGCAGTAAAAGCATAAACTCAGATAAATTATCTTCACGGTAGCTTTGCAGGCAGTGTCGATACTGGGAGCTGGCACAGACCAGGCTGCAGAAGCTTACTAAAGCTTGTGAGCACCCTTGCATATATCCAGTCTCTGATCTTTCTGGGACCAGTTCCTTCCAAAATGTCCATGTACGTGCTAACTGGCATAATCTGTGAAAGCTGGTTCTATGTCCTGGGTTCTGCTTCAGTGGATTGGGAAGCCTGTCTTTCCAAAAAACTAAATCACAGCAGCCAACAAATTGTTTGCTTGTGTAGTCAGTCGAGCCCAGCCCAGCCTCTCCGTTTCTCTTTTCCCTGTTCCAGTCTGAGATTGTGGGTAAGTCACATGGCTGAACTGGATAGCTCTGGGAGGCTCTCAAGTAAAGCTGTGGTAGACAGGCCTTTTCAGCATCCATAGATTGGGCTAGTTTGGACTTCAAATTAGAGATTGTCTGCAATTTTTGGAAAAGTAACAGATTTTCTTAAGACTGTCCATATTTGCTGACTGATGGGAGTGTCTTACAGTGTTTGAGGTGCAGGTACCACCTTCTTAGGTCACACTGTTACAGCATCAGTAAGTGTAGTAGAGTTGGAATTAGTTACATCATCACCTAGGAGCCGTAATGGGTAGGAGATGAAGAACTTGCTACTGGGTCCCCCTGAAAAGAAAGGTTTAAGTGGCAGTGGGATAGAGTTCCTTACTGGTGTGAAGCTGCAGTGGGGATCTTCTGGCCTCAGTGGTTCTGCAAAAAGCCTTAGGGCTCTGTGGAGTCAGGCCTGTTGAGATCAGAAGCAGGTTGGGATTCCACTGAACAGTGTTAAACAAGGACTCGTTTGTCCTTGACTGAGATGAGATGTTGAAGAATGCTGAGCACCTGGTGTTACAGGAGAGAATTCCATTGCTCTGTGAAAAAAAGCTCGGCATTTTCCAGGGAAGGGCTTGAGAAATGCCGATGCTTTGCCCATACTGGTATTGAGCCTCAGTCCATGTGATCCTCATTGCAAATTTATGTACTCTCTGGTTTCTTTTTGATAAGCAAATCAATGCAGCAGTGTGAAATCCAGAGTAGTGGTTCAACAGCCTTGTTTCAGGTTCACCTCAGTAAGCTGTGTGCCTGCTGCTGGCAGACATTGCAAGGCACGGACACTGCTGAATTGTGTGTTTGTATTGAGTCTGCAGGGAACCATGTTTAGAAGGGTTAGATAAACACAATTAGGCTGCATTGCTGGCAATGATGTTCTTATTTAATGCATTAATGAGTGCAGGTGGCAGGACCTTTGAAGTGAATTAAATGCAGTGCAAACTCCTGTATGTAGCAGAGCCATTGTGAGTCCAGGCAGCTGAATGCTGAGCCAGCTCGTTTGAGAGATGGGAAGGAGCTTCCCATGCCTGAATGATAATTTTGCACTCTTCACAGCAGGTTGCTGAACATCACCTTACAGCAGAACTAGCGCGGATGGAAGAACGAAGAGCAAGAGAGTACATTTTTAGAGCTGTAATAGGATGTTTCTCTGCATTTCTATGGATAGCAGAATTAAGAAAAGGTGGTCACAAGAATAGATTTACTTGCTTGCCACCTTGTTCTGTTACCTGTCAGGATTCAACAAGGCACTGGTTAAAAGAATTACGTTCGGGCTACACCAGCTCTTACAGTGCTAGGGCAACACTACCTGAGTCCCTTCATTTCCTTCTCTAGGCAAGATGCTGGAAGCCAGCACAATTACTGTGCTGGCTCGGCCTTTCCCACGGTGAAACCTGGTTTTTATTTCCTGCCGCTTTAACCTTAGCGTTAGTGCAATGATCCCTGGAAAGCTCGTATTGATTGCACATTATTGTCTAATTAAAGCGCAGTAAGAATTGCAGAACGCTCGCTCTTACAGCCCTGTGCCTATTGTAGACACTATAAATTAGAAAGCTTTCTGTTCAAATATGGAAAATGTCAGTGCTTATTTCCTTTTGAATTCCCCAGCATCTCCTGAAGGCTACACTTGTAGATGTGTGATTATATTTTTTTTTTTTCTTCCTAAAAAACAATTGGGGAGAAGTGTTTCTTAGAAGAAATGAGGCCCTATAGGCTTGCAGGGGCCCTGTTCTGACCCTGCCAGCTATAACCCATGTTGTCTAAAGGGAGGCACTTCTAAATTAATATATTTTTATCTGAAACCCACTAGATGATCCTTTAGCATCATATGCAGAGATATAAAGGGGTATTAGTTACACAATATGGAGAGGCCAGTCACTAAATAGTGCTGTCTGGTTTTACCCAGAGGCTGTTTGATGCTCTCTCATCTTCATGGCTCTTTTGCTCCATATTGCTTGTGGTTTGATACTTTCTAGTAACTTGCATCTTTCTGAGTTACATGCAAGGAGCTAATAAATGATAAATCTTAGTCCTTGATAGTGCAGGAACCCAAGAGTTTGTCATCGTAGTTCTGCATCTTGCTTAGTTATTGACTGAATACGTGGACTTGGGGAAATCACTTAACGTAGCCAGACCTTCAGCTTGCGTCTAATCGCTAGGTGATAGATGATACACTATGGTACATTCGCAAAGGCTTATGAATGATCAGCTGTTCTGCCCAGGACACTGGGCAGAAAGACCTTACAGAGAGTGGTGGACTTCTGCACTGTGAATGAATGGATGATTCAGTAACTGCATACAAAACCATTTAAAATATTTTCAGTATCATGTGAAACTGACTTACCCCTTTCTCTCCCTTACAGATGTACTTTCCGATTCCCTAGCACGGTTATAAAGATCCAGTTCACATCTTTATACCATAAAGAGGAAGTAAAAGAGGAAGCCTCATCGCCTCCCCTTCGGCCACTTTACCCTCAAATATCGCCTCTGAAGATCCACATCCCGGAGCCGGATCTCCGGAGTGTGGTCAGTCCCCTCCCATCCCCCACAGGCACTATCAGGTAAGATGTTAACTATCCAAAGTGTGCTTTCTGGAAACTGCATCTGTGTTCTGACATCGGTCTCTCAGCCCTGGTTGGTTTGGTACACTCGGTGCATGAAATGCCTCATTAAAAATAATTAGTTGAAGATCTGATCTTCAGAGTGAGGGAAGACTGCTAAAAACTGTGTTGTGGTGGCTGGAAGTAGGAGAGAAGGATTTTTGTTTAAGTGTTGAGGGCAACTTGAGTGTTAGTTTCACACTATAGAGTTACTGGTCTATCTTTGGCAGTGGAATTAGAAATATCTATCAAGAGCTACCTATATGGATGGAGAAAAAGAAAGCAGGCAAATACTTGCTGTGTTAGGACTGCCTGTTTTATTTTTATCTCAATAATATTCTGTTGTTGCTGGGTGGTGCCGGTGTTATCTGGAGTTAGGGACAAGGGTGGCCATTGGCACGTGGTTTCCTGGGAATAGAAGGAAACGGGGTTAGGATGCTGAGCATGTACCGAGTGGCTGTAGCAATCGGAGTGTACATCCGTGCGAGTATCCTGTTTTGTACGCTATCTGTTTCACCAGCGTGCAGTAGAAGTAACCTGAACATCAACTCGCTGTCTAAAGGACTTTCTTCTCCTTTCTTTCTCAGCAAAGAGTTGATGTTACAGAGTTGCGATGAAATCTTTTTTAACATCCAAGTTGTTACATGAAGTATAATAAATTCTATAAAGTATACTCCTGATGCAGAATGATGCATTAGAGTTTTAACATGAGCGAGCCTCAGTAGCGAGAGTGAACCCAGTAACGGTAATTAGCCTTCGGTTTGTTTTCTTGACTGTACGTATGTAAAAAAGGTGTAATACACAAACATCATCTGACAGTTAGCACTAATTCAGAGAGTAGTATTCAAATTTAGGTGGCTGAGAATGACTTCAGTGTCACAGTGAAGCCAGTTTGGTTTTGCATAGTTCGGAGGCGCTTGCTTGTTTGGGTTTTTCCGCCGGTCTTGCAGAGCTGCACAGATGTGCAGTGCAGATATTCTAGAAAGAGGGGGCTGGAGGTAGCTGTGGTTTTAGCCCTCTGTTCAGGCACTGCTTTTAGTTTATATTTAACCTTCTCTTTTTAGATGAAGCTTGTTGCTGGGAGGGGGATGGTTTCTTTGCCAACATATGGTAGTTAGTTTCCATTCAGTCATCTTGCGCAAAGCAGTGCAGTGTGGTTTGTGTTACTAACAGAGGCTGTATCTTTTGACTCTGGCATATGCCTGCAACTGATATTTGACTCCCCGAGAATGTTTCTTTTGCATAAGGAGAAAGTGGAAATAGCAGTGTTGAATTGTGCTCGGCCCCTAACGGAGTGTTTACTAAGGATGATTAATGATTGCATCCGTTTGTCTTGAGCAGAAGCTAATCCAGCCAAGTCTTCAGAAAACCTCAAAAGACATCTGAGGTTTCACTTGCCAAACCCCTTTCGTTTCCGAGTTCCTCTTACAGAGGAGGGGCAGACACATTTGTAAACATCCTTGCTCGGCCCCTTCAGCCTTCCCCTCTCCCCTGGCAGGGTCTTACAGCTCTTGTACCCCGTGGGCCAGGCTTTGGAAAGTTATTTGGATGTTTCTGCCTGAGAAAGGGACTGCTCTATGGGGAGCATGTAGCTATGCATTCTGGCCATCTGGCTTTCAGGGCAGCCCTCCACTCTCTTGGTGGTTTCACAGTGGTGGGTGAGGCTGGCACAGCGTCTTCTCCTCCTTCCCAAGGGCAGGTCTGGGAGGGCTGACAGGGCCTCAGTGTGGGACCCACACCCCTCTCCCGTTGCTGGCTTTGGGAGGTGGTTGCATGAGCTGGGCTCTCCTCCTCCCTCTCCCCCTTCTAGTATTTACTTTCCTAATTTGGTGCGTTTGCCTCGCTCCTCCCTGATTGGCCCATGGAAAATTATTGCAGTTTGGAAATCCTGGGCAGGGTGAAATTTCCTTTTTGGAAAAGGGCTCCTGGCCTCCTTTTCTTGCCTCCACCCCGGTGTGGGGCAGGGATTGTACCTGTGCTCCCACTGCCAGACCCAGCCCTGCCCTCCTGACCCCCGGCCCTGCTCTGCCTCCCTGTTTACATTGCAGCTTGCTTCCCTACAGGTTCCCCCCTGCAAGCTTCTGGGCTTTTTTTCCAGCCTATTTATTTTCCCTCTGCAAAGTGCACCGCCTAGAGAGGGAATGAGCTTTAGTTAAACAAAACCAAACCTGCCACCCTCAGCAGCTTCGCAAAGCAAGATTCCTGCTTACTGGCAGGGAGAAATGTGGCCAGTGTTTTCTTAGCTAGGTGTTTTCTCTGCAGGAGGGGCCATTTGTAGAAGTGTTTTGAATGCTGTTGTACAGCTTTAAGGGAAAATGCTGGTCGGCAGCACGCTGTGAGGATTACACCCAGGCATGGCTTATTTCTTCCTGCTTTGAGTTCAAAATTCCTTTAAAAAAACCAAAACAAAGTGGACTTACATGTTCCAAAAAGGAAAAGGCCACTGTGGTTGTAAGAAGTTGGTAGAAGCAGCCTGCCATTTTACCCAACATCAGAAAGAGCGGAGTAGCACCAAATCTCTTATCAGCATATTCAAGGCATTGAAATGCTGTGTGAAACGTGTGTGTAGTTTGGTTAAATTCAGCTCTGCCTGTTGGGAGGTATAACTGATTCACCATTTCTGTAATTAAGAGACAGTCTTTCAGTACATGGCTTCAAGATTCTGCAGCTTGCCTTTGGAGGATGTTCTTTAGGTGACACAGGTGGCATGAAGTTCCTGACCTGTGCTACAAACACTTAGCTTTGCCTGTTCTTGCAGTAAGTCCCTATCCACGTGAATATGACTCCGTATATGTATTGCTGTCTAGTCCCCAGAGTGGTTTGTGCTTGGATTATAAACAGATCTGCAGAGACAAGGTGTGATGTAGGAGCCTATTCCTGGTCTCAGTCATGCTGAGCTAGAGTTTAGATTTACAGTGTTTAGTTTTCCTTTTATTATCTTCTAGTTGGTGTTAATAACACTGTAGTAGTAACTTAACTCAGTTTTCCAAGCAGTATCTCCAGCACTGCCCCTCAGGGTTGGGTTTTTAGTATTTGTGAAAAAGAAATTCTTTCTTTGTATATGCTTCCTTATTCTGAACAGCATTTACCTTCACACTAATATGTGTATATATATATAAAGCTACAATAGAGAAATACTAAATACTGTGCTATGGAGGTTAGGATAGTTACTCATATTTTAAAGCTGCTACTTCTGGCTTATCTCTTGCACCAGAACGACTGTGGGCTTGAACACTTTGTCTTGTTCTTGTTTGTTTTTTCACTGGAAGGGCATGGATAATTTCCTCTAATACAGTCTTTATCAGTTAAAAAAAAAAATAAATAAATATTTATACACATAAATTATTTAACTGATAGGCAGAAGAGCCCTTAGAGCCCTGTGAGAGCCACTGCTTGAGAAGTGTCTGGGTGAAGTGCTGTGCTAATAGCTAAACTGGCATATATTTGTTTATAGACCCAAAACTGTATTTTGTATATTAGTACTTAACGTGCCTGCCCACGTTTGGCTGTTGCTAGAGGAGTCAATACCTAGTTTACAATGAAATTAATGGTACGAAAATGGAAGATTGGCTGGTATCCTTCTGCATCTTTTGTTCTGTAAGGCTGATTAGTAAACCAGAAGGTATGAGCTGAATTGCCATGGTTTCATAAGCTAGCTGCTTTAAGCCTTATTTCCTTTTTTTTTTCTTATTTTCACTAGGCAAAATCAGTTCAGTCATATGTTGCATGCTCTGATAGCAGGTTACTCAGAGGCCTGCACTCCAGGAACTGCAGTTATCTTGGCTTAGCCACCAATTTGCTTTGTGGCCTTTAACAGGTCATTTAACTTCATTGTCTGATTTTTATGCATGTATGGTGTAATTACTCCTTTCCAAGAGTGTGTAGCGGATAAATTATGTAAGAGCGTGTGTGTGTCAGCTGTGCTGTAGCAGCCGTGCAAATGCTGGCTGTGCTTTGACTCAGACTTGGCTGGGAAAAAGGCAGTGCTTTTTAAAAGGCTCTCAGGCAGCTGTACAACACTGTTTCAGAACACTTGGGATTTAATCTGAACTTGCACATTTCCTCTAAAGGTACATAGTGGGAAGCTGAATGAACCCTGACTTCAGTGGATGCATTCACTCCCTGGAACAGGATTGCATAAATATTCCCTGCTCCATTTCATCCAGGCTTTCCTTCTTCCTGTAGCCCCATTAGCCGTGGAACTGAACAGCCAGTGAAGAGCTCCAAGGCAGGTTTTTTGCAGGCTCTTTTGCATTGTCTCAGTTATCCATTACTTCCTGCACTCACTCAGAATATACGGCTCAGGTGACTCCCACAATTGGCCAGACCTCTGGGTACTTTTAATCACCCCTGTCTCCAAACCGCAAGCCAGCCTAGTGTGATGCATATACATCACGTAAGAAGAGTAACAATATATACTAGGCTTGGGAGTTGCTACGCATGTTTATTCAGATAATGGACCATGTGCTAGAGGAGGTGTGCCAAGCCATGTGCTGGAGGAAAGGCTGCAGATGTCACCAGCTACACGAGCATTTCCTCTTCCCCTGCTCCATATAAAACGTTCACTGCATCCACGGCCAGAGTGAGCTCACTTCCTTTCGAAGAGGGGAACCACTGGAGCACAGAGAAGTAAGAAGAATTTCAGCTTTTGCAGATAGCTGACTTTTCTCTCACTGTGGCTTGTTCAACAGCTTTGGTTTTTCTTCAGCATTAAGCAGGCAGCGTAGCTCTCGGATTTCTCCTTTCGCACCAAAACCCAGCTTTGTTTGGCAGTCTCACCACTTGTGATTGTTTCTGAAACCTGAAGCATGCAACATGCAAGGACTTGCCTTGCTTTAAGATTTTGGGGCTAGGCTGGAGAAGGAGAGAGTGGCAGAGGATTCTCGCCCGTTGTTGCTGACTGGTGTATCGTGGAAACGCTTGTTTCGCAAACCCAAGTGCTGCACTTTGACCTGATCCTTGCTTATTGCACATAAAAAGTGTCCTGTGTCTTTTGGTGCCCCCTTTTTTTTTTTTTTTTTCAGGCTCATGAAATGGAATATAGGGGTAGTCTGAGATTTGCAGCATTTCTCTAACCATAGTCCTTACCTGCAGGGCCAAGCACCTCCAGTTTGCATTTGAAGAGGAAACCGGGGAAGATATTTATGAAACAGGGATACTGTATCCCTTTGTATTCAATAAGCGCTTAAAAAAAATTGCCTATTCAGTCAGGAATCTGTATTTTGGCAGTGTTGCCATGGTTGTAACTCTTATCCCTGCTGTGTCTCTTGTACCTGCTTCACAAATACCCACTGAGGCATTTTTCAAAGGCCCCACCCACGTGCACACCATACCCTAAACCGCAAAGTTGAAGGGATGGGTTTTTTCTTTAGCAGTGCAGGTTACCAATCAAGTGAGCGATTTTATATGCGATCCCAGGTAATCCTTTCTCTTTATCGAAGAAAGGATAGGGGCTTTATCCACAGATTTAGCTTAAATTAAGCCTCTATAGGTTGATCCCTATAGATATCTTCCTTGTGGAAAAGAATTAAATTAAGTAATGGGGCAACTTTCCTGCATTCTCATTCTGCCTCTCCTTCTGGGGAAATTGGCCCTGGAGTTTGGGAGTGTTTATGTTCCCAGCTTGTTCATAGACTCGCAACATGACCATAAATAAATCTTTTAACCACTTGTTGCTTCACTTTTATTTTCTTCCTCCCAGTCTGTAAAATGTGGCTAGTTTTGAGAGAGTCTGGGGGCTTTTACGTAAGAATCTCCATA
>JAAGNO010021446.1:0-49432 GCA_033439905.1 Ceryle rudis | reverse complement strand
TTATTTTCTTCCTCCCAGTCTGTAAAATGTGGCTAGTTTTGAGAGAGTCTGGGGGCTTTTACGTAAGAATCTCCATATGTGTGCAGGCAACAGACCCCTCTAGCCCAGTATTCTGCCTCAGATGGGTGTCCTTGGGGTAATGTAAGAACACATTAAATAGAGAGTACTGTTAATTTATATGCTGTCTGCCTCCACCATTTTCTTGGATTGGGAGCAGGAACTTCCTGACCATCTGTCTAATAAAGCCCCTGGTGGATTCCCTGTCTTCCTCCTTTCCCCAAGAACTTGCATAATGGCCTTCACACAGACTTTTAACATCAGTCCTGGCTTGTAGCAAGTTGTTCCACAGTGTAGCTACAAACGTAGAAGCAATTTCTCTTGTTTTGGACATGCTGCTTAGTTTCATTTTGTGTTCACTGTCTTCTCCCTTGAAAGAGGCCAAGACTGAACACCTCCTCTTGGCTTTGTTTTTATAGGCTCTATCACCTTGCACCTCAGCTTCTGTCTTAACCTGTTTGCTTCCTGTCCAGAGTGTGTTCTGCATCTCTCATGGTCCTGGTTATCCATGTCAGTACCTTCTCTGAATCTGCTACATCCTCCCTCATTAGAAATTAGAAGATCCAAGTAACACAGTGTCCTGGGTGTGGACACACCATGCACAGAGTAGCACGTCCTACTTTTGCACTCCTGTTCTTTTAGCTAAACTGGTTTGGGACATAGGAGCAGAAGTGCAGTAAGTTGTTTGTATTCTCTAATAGCTTATGTTTAAAGATTTAATTGTTGCTAGAAATTGCTGTGAACTTAAGAGGTCAGATTCTTGTTGCCAGAAGTTGAAAGTGAATCATGATGCTGCAAAGACCTGCTCTGTTCTCAGCAGGAAGAAGTTAAGCCCTGTGTTTAAAAGGCATCCTGCCTTTTACATGGGTGAATGTATTGCAGCTGCTGCCTTCAGCCCTCATCTTTCTGGCCTTCCAGCTGACGAAGGGTTAAGTATTAAATGGAAAACATGCTGCAGAGGACCGATGTGATTCAGCACGTGGTTGTAGCCTGATTCTAAAGCGGAGTCTCAGCGTGGTATTTGCGGAACTGTGGCTCAGCGGCTGCCTGCAGTCAGCGTTTCAAGCTGAGATGCTGAATCCTCAGTGGGTATCAAAGATCTCTGGGACTTGGGGCATTAACTGTGGTGCCGCAGGATTAAGATTGTGGGTAACTGTAACTGGTTTGCTTATGCGCTCTGTGTGTCTTTCAAGGGTATGAAACACTTGCTTACTCCCCAAAATACTGTCTTCCGTAACAGACAAGCTTAACCCAAGTTAGTTTGGATTGCTTCTAAGCTAAGATTTCCTGCGTGGATCCCAGCAGCACATCAGGATGTCCGAGAGCTGGCTGAGATTGCAGACCTAGCTGTGCTTTTCTCAGTAAAAGTTTGTAGTATCAAAATGGATCAAGTTATCACCAAGTAGAGATGCAATATTAATATCTAGCAAATTGTAATCACTGTCCCAACACTTGATTTTTGTTTTATAGCACAAACGGATGGTTGAAAGGAAAAGTCTTTTTGTTCCATAATATTTTTGAGGGGGGTGTGAGTGCATGGAAGCATCCCCAGCTCTGGGTGGCGAGGAGAATTCCAGGAACTTCAGGAAACTGATGTCACCACATTGTGTTTGCTTGTTTTCTTTAGACTGCACTAATGCTTAATTTTAACTTAACCCTCAGAGGGGTATTTTTAGAAAAACCATTTCTTCACTCCTTCTGTCCCATATGGGGAGGAGGGGGAAACAACAGATTGTGTCTCCTTGTTTTTTCCAGTAGTCAGCTCTTTCTCCCTTCCCTCTGAAGAGCTTTCTGATGATTGACTGGGAGCTTGAACACTTAGCAGCATGTGTTGCCCTGTCTCTTTGCATGGAGCTGCTGAAAGTTCATGGTGTTTATTCTGTACCTGCATCTCTTGGCTGGATTGTTGATCCAGGCTGGAAGGAAGCAGGCCTACTTGGACAAAAGTGCTCCATTCTGGGAAAAGAATAAGACCTCTTCCAAATCTTCAGTTACTGCTGTGGTTGTCTCAAGAGACAGATGCTTTTTTGGGGACTGTTGTGTTTGTCAGTGGCTATCTACTGGGAGAGACTGGCTCTTCTAAAAGTTAACAGCACTTTAGGTTGGAGGAGCTACATCAGCACTCGAGAGAATCACAGCTCTGCAGGGTAAGGATTTCTCCATTTGTTTGGGGTTTTTTAAACAAAAAAGCAAGAGATGATACTTAAAACTCTTCAGAAAAATTGAACAGCAAAAAAAAATTGAACAGCAGAAACTGATCTACTTGCTCTTCTGGTCTTGAAGAAATGAATCAATTTCTTTCATCTGAACTGCATGGGACAAGCTTTGAAGCCTTACTAGGGTCTTTGGGGATTTTGGGGTTTGTGTTTTGTTTTCTTTTTGTTGTTTTTTGGTTGGTTTTGTGGTTGTTTGGTTTGGTTTGTTGTTCGGTTTGGGGTTTTTTTTTTCTAAAAAAAGGGGCAACAGTTCTGTGCAGAGCTTGAATTTACTGCAGAACTTCTCTCGTCCATATCTTTGACCTGAGGCTTGGCTGCTGTCTCTGCAGCTTGCTGTTCATGTATTTCTGCAGACAAAGAAAAAAATCAGAAAACTGTTTCATCCTATTCCATTCCTAGTTCATGTGTTACAATAATTGCTCGAGCGCCAAACACAAAGATAAAAAGAATTGCTGTGTTTTGGGTTTGTCGTTGTTTCATGTATGAAAATGGCTTTCATTTGTAATTATCTACACATTATAAGAAGTGTGTATGTGGAGAAGCTATTGAAAAATGACAGTGGAATAATTAAATTCACACCAGCTCCCCATGCGAATACTAAGACATCACGAGTGTTTGCTGTGGTTTAGCATCCGCTTCCCAAGCAGGCTCAAAGCATGGAATAGCAAACTTTGGTTCGTTTTCCTGCACGAACAGGTCTCTGCTTTTTGAATGACTAGGTGAGAAATGCCTTTATCTCTGGCAAAGGGACGTTTACACTTAGGGGCTCATCAACAGTTCTATACGTTGCACCTCCTGGAAGCTTCACTTCCTACTGGGCTCCTGAACAATGTTGCCCATTAATGCCAAGGATTATGGGTGGGCACTGAAAGGGTTACCTGGTTGGTACAGGGGAGATGGCTGATGTTGGGTTTCTTGTTGCAAGGGTTTGTTGTGGCCGAGTATTTCTGTTGTCCTGCCCCCCTCCCCATCCATTCTGACCCCACAATCCTGCAGTTCACTTCTAAAAGAAACAAAGCTTGGTTGTGCTGAGCTCAGCACTGCAGCCATTTGCAAAGACACCACAAGGAGAAGCAGCATTCCTCACTCTGCAGGCTGGACTGTGGTAGGAAACGGTCATTCCTTACTCTTGTCACATTGCTCATGCACCAAAGGGATAACTCACTGAGAAAACAAGGGTTGTCACATTATTTCTGTGTACGTGTGTGCAGGGGAAGCTATTTAGGCAGTCATCTTTTTGTGGAAGGGACAATGTTTTGTGGGTTTTTTTGTGCAGCATTTAGCACAGTGCTCTGACGAGTATTGGTTATTGCATTTATTCGTGTCAGGGTTAGATCTGCTCCTGTTGGGGATTTCACTGGTAGAGGATTGTTTGTCAGATTTACTGAATTCTGGTTCCCAGCTGTGGGCTTCCATTTGCATCTTTTCATACAGTCTGAACGGCTTGTTTTGCTGGGTAAATCTTACGTGAATTGTTTTGCTTTCCTGTTTGTTTCTGTGCTCTTACACGGAAGACAGGGCTAATCCTGGGATATGGCTGAGCATCGTGCTGCTCTGGCATCAACACCCCTCGATGCTGGACAGCACAGAACTGAGGAGAGACAGAAAAAGGAACTTAGATTCCCAGACTCATCCCTCTCCTCCCATCCTTCCAATCCCCCAAATCAAGAATGACAGACCTTTCTGATCAGTTCTCATCTTGTAGCGCTCAATTCTGTGTGTCTGAGTGGTGCTGCAAATTATAGCCACTTTTTATTTGTTAGTAGCTTTTGATCAGCTTTGGCACGGCTGTCCTGCTCAGTAGCTGCTCCTGTAATGCCATCTTGTGGTGGCCATGGACTCCGAATGTGCCTTTTCTCCATGCTGAGCCAAATCTGAGTGAGATGCCTTCTGTGTTTGTATACTAGTGACTGCAGCTCCCTTTTGTTAGCTGCGTTTCTGTGCTGGTGAATCGAGGCAATACCTGTTTCTAGCTGAGTGGCACTGATCAGGGAAGGACTCGGAGAGTGTAGTGGTAGGACGTGGGGTAACTGTTTTAAACTGAAAGAGGGTAGATTTAGATTAGGTACAAAGCAGAAGCTCTTCATGGTGAAGGTGGAGAGCCACTGGAACAGGTTACCCAGAGAAGCTGTGGATGCCACATCCCTTGAAGTGTTCTAGGCCAGGTTGGATGGGGCTCTGAGCAGCCTGGTCTAGTGGGAGGTGTCCCTGCCTATGGCAGGGCAGTTGAATCTAGATGATCTTTAAGGTCCCTTCCAACCCAAGCTATTCTGAGTCTATGATCTTCTAAAGCTTGGTTGTGGTGTTAAGACAGGGACCTTCATGGCTGATGCCTGCACTGGATGCTTTAACTATGACACTGTAAAAGAACATAACCTTTATCTGTTAGAAGGATTGATTAAATATTACCTGTGTTATACAGAGCGATGTGTGGTTCGTTCACAAGCTGTAACAGCAAGCTGTTTATTGCGTATTCATCCCTGATGCAGTCAGTGTATGTTGGTTTAAGTCCTGCATTGTCTCAAGTGCTTCTCTAAACACAGAGGAGTTGTGTAATACATTGAGACTCTGCTGCCTTGTGATTACACAAGGTGTGGGTAGTATGCATGGCAGGATTTTGTAGAAATTCCAATTTTATCTCTGGTTTGTTTGGTGTGGGGTTTTGTTTTTGTAGCTCAATCTGTCTGGGCTTTGGATAAGCCATAGGGGCAAAAAACAGTCCAGTGCATATCTGCTTCTCTGTGACCTAGGAGCTTTACTATACCTTAGAGAGTAAGAGCTATGAGTCTTGTTAATAAATGAAGTAACCAGTAACTGTATTTGCTTTTTGTCTCTCCAGTGTTCCCAACTCTTGCCCGGCCAGTCCACGTGGTGCTGGATCCTCAGGATATCGTTTTGTTCACAACATTACCTCGGATCTGCAGCTGGCAGCAGAGTATGCCGCAAAAGCGGCGTCAGAACAGCAGGCAGATGCATCTGGCGGGGACAGCCCAAAGGTTCAGAGAAACATTACTTACCCAGTAGAGCTCACGGGGAGGCTTATTAAGACCTGGCAGTTTATTGCCAGTGTTGGATATAGTTAAAAGGGGTCTAAGAATACGCTGGCCATACGGACACTCTATACAGTATCCTCCAGGGTTTTGAGACCATGCCTTCAAACCAGCTTCTCATTAGTGATAGATGATGAATCTGCTTGCTTAGCTGCCCAAAATGTATTCAAGTCATTCACTAAAACCTTTAAATGAGAAGATTTTTTTTTTGGGGGGGGGGGGGGTTGTTTGATAAATCAAGAACTCATGAAGTGCATTGAAATTCAGGGGGTTGTTTTCTCCTTTTAATTAATGGCATTTTGCAAAGCACAGTTGGAGAAAGGGGAAGCAAGGGAAGATCCTTGCCATAAGAAATCTGTAGTCTGACTTTGCAACAAACACAAAGGCCTATTAAGCAAGCGCTAAATGAGGAGAGTAGCAAATGGAATTTAGATTAAAAACTAACTTGGTTATAATGATAAAATTTAATTTTAGTGAGTTGATCTTCAGATCAAAGTGAAAGGTCTAGATCCAAAACCACCTGATTTGGGATTGGGTGGAGGAGCACAACACTAGATAGCTTTATTTTGTAGATTGAATTCTCCCTTGAGACAAGAAGGGCTGTTCTGGACGGCGTAATATGAAGAGCTGGGAATGAGAGACCTGGCAAATAAATTAAAGTTTCTAGAATGAAACAAATCTCCTGCTGGAGAGGGGAAGGGACAGGATCAAGTTTCATACCGGGCTTGTTGCTGGGAGCAGAGCTGGTAGCATGAAACTTTTCTAACACAGTGTAGCTGTAGCTGGGCAGAATCAAGGCTTTAGTTTCATGAACACTGAAACAATGTTCATACCCTACGCCCTCTCTTTGCCTCTGTTACTTGCCCTGATCCTGTTCCTTGTGTCTGGTATAAACACGTCTGTTGAATTCAGTGGGGAATGGAATCAGGTTAAAATTAACTTGTGTGTGTGTGTGTTTGAGGGGAGAGCAAAGGAGATACTGTAATCTGGTCCAGACCTACAGTCCTGTTTGCACGCAAATGCTTCTGCTAAATTGGGAAGCGGCAGTTACAAAACAGGAGTGAAGGGAAGAGGGTGATGCTGCTTTTAGTTGCCCCTGGTGCTCTCGTAGCATCTGGGAAAACTACAGCCCAGTGTGTTTGGTTTCTTTTTCAGTTTGGGTGGCTGGTACCCTCTGGTGTCAGAATTCCTTGTTGGTGACTAAATTTCTGTTTGTGTTTTTTTCCTTAGGATGAATCCAAACCACCCTATTCTTACGCTCAGCTAATTGTGCAGGCTATATCTTCAGCACAGGACAGGCAATTAACACTAAGTGGGATCTATGCCCACATTACCAAGCATTATCCATATTACAGGACTGCTGACAAAGGCTGGCAGGTATGTTCTTGACACTGACAAGCTTTTAAACTACTTTGAGAGAGCTTAACCCCTTTGAAATGCATTTATTAAAGGTTTGGGCCACTGGGAATAGAGCTGCTTTGACTATTCCCAGAGTGAATTTGTTTAATATAAGCTAACTGGTTTGTTTGTGGGTGATTAGGTTTCTTTAAACACTTTCTAGAGCAATGTAGTGTCTTACTATTGGACTCTCTGGGTTTTGAACCTCTCTTAATGCTGTAGTCATGTGTCTTGCATTTTTGTTTGCTTTTTATTCTATCGGTCACTTTAGATCACCCAGATACTTGCCCGAATCTTGCTTAATCCTTCAGCTTGCCTTTGTTTAGCATGCTCTGTTCAAGCAGATGACGTCTGGCCTAAAACTGAGGTCCCGGTTTTTAATTGTAATACTTCAAATCATCACAGATTTTTTTGTTTGTTTTCCCCGTATATCAACTGCATCGCTTAAGTCACAGCTTGCAAGTTTTGAATCTCAGAATGGGAACTTAGGAAAACCTTGAGTCTGTGCCTTCTCTGTGGTATTAAAGGAAATCTGACCAGCTTCATAGGAGAGCTTGAATGTAGTTAACACATGCTAAATCAAGCTTAAATGTTCACTTGAGGGCTGCTTTCAAAGTTCCAGAAACCTCAGCTCCACCTGCTTTCATGCTTTTTCTTGGCATCACACCTCTCAAATGGGTGTTGTCATTTAAATATAATACACTAGTGCAGCTGGAAAGACTCTTGCAGCTGCTGATTTCGTTGTGTTCAACTGGCAGGAGCAGTATTGCTCAGTGCACTTTGAGTACAGTTGGAATAAATACATTTCTGCCTCCCTGGCTTTTCCCTGCAGTTCTAATTAGTTGTGGAATTCACTTCCTGCCTTAACCTGCTCAGCAGAGTTGTGCTTTGCGAACCAGTTGCTGTGTCCTGCCTCAAAGAGAGATGTGTTTCAGTGGAGGGTGAAGTCACCTTTTCCCCTCTCCTCCAGTGGCATTGTAAGGCTTCACTTGTGAAGAGCTCATCTAAAGCTGCTACAAAAGCTCTTGTTTTGAAAGGGGAAGAGGAATGAGCTTGTGCACACATGGGCTTACTGAGCCCTTCCCCTAGCCCAACGGGCAGCACTACACCCAGTAAGAGGTGGGCTTTTGCAATGAAAAGGATAAATGGTTTTGTCAGCCTCTGGAGAGCCATACAGTGCTAGACTAGTGCCACACAGATAATGGATTCTTCTCCGAGACAGCTGTCTGAGGGCACGTTGGCTGGCTCGCGTGATGATTACCGTGAGATGCACTGTCCTTTAGGGCATGTTTGGGCACCTCGGTGATTGTTTGGCAGGTAAGCAGTTAGTACAGGCTCAGGCAATTTTTTCCGCTTGCCTAGAATAAAGCCTCTCTTTTGAGAGAGTTCTGATGTGGTTTGCAGTGATTTCCCTCTGTCTCAGCAGAAGCTCTGCTTTCATTGCTTTCCACAGAAAAGTCGCTGCGCTGCCTGGCTCCAGATGTATTGTGTGGTGTGGTACCGAGCAAACCCGTCTTTCAGCATCGTTAGTAGAAATTCCTACATGTTTCTCCAGGTTTTCTCTTGTAGTTCTCCGACTTCGGAGCTGTGAGTTGTGTGGCTTGTTTCTGTCTTCAACGCTGATTCTGGTGGTGTGGATTTTATTTTTCTAAGCTCTGTGGTGAAACCCATTCGTCTTTGTTATATGCTTCCTCGTGACAAAATAATCATCTCATTCTTCTGCTTCCTGCAGAATTCCATTCGGCACAACCTCTCCTTGAACCGTTACTTTATTAAAGTCCCGCGCTCCCAGGAGGAGCCTGGAAAAGGCTCCTTTTGGCGAATTGACCCTGCCTCTGAAGCCAAACTAGTAGAGCAAGCATTTAGAAAACGAAGGCAAAGAGGAGTGTCCTGCTTCCGAACACCTTTTGGACCTCTCTCTTCCAGGTAACTTCAGCTTCCTCTAATCTCTGTGCCGAACTCATTGCAAAGAAAACAAATAAACTTCTCCTGAAGTACAGGGAGCAAATTTTACTTCTGTTTACAGTTAGAGGGGTGTGTATATATATATATATATATATAGTTAGATAATCCTGAGGCACAATCTGAAAATTGTTCAGACTTCTTAAGTGTTTTCAAAAACAATAAATCCAGAATCAACCTACAAAAATGAATCAAATATCATACCTGGTTTGGCATCATTTCAAAGCAGTTATCACTGGATTAAGTGTTTTCAGATGCCAATCTCTCATTTCAGGAAAGCTGTGTTTAGATGTGGATTAGATCATAGTGGGAATAACTTCTGTGGTATTTAAAACACTCTCCTATAGGGAAGATCGGGTTGATCGTGGTTGTCGGCAGTGAAGCAATGGGGGTGTTCTGCGTAGCTGCCGCAGTCAGCCGGGTAACTGCGAAAGGGGAGCTGTGTGCACTGACAGCTTTCTCTGAGCCCTGTAGCTGTTGAGCATAAGATTTGCAATTCAACAGTAGCTGGAGCAGTTTCATGCAACATTCCTCCCACACCTCTTCTTTTCTGTCTGTTAAAATTGGGGGTGGAACAGGAGGAGAGGTTTTCAGCTGATTGGCTTCTCGATCTTGGTTGTCATTTCAGAAATGTTCAATTACTCATGTGCTTGGTGGCTGTGTGCGACCAGAGGTTGGGGAGGAGACTATGTGGGTCCAGACACTTGCATCTGCGTTTCACCTTTCTTCCTTTTCCTCTCCTCATCACCCTCAAACACTGACAAAGATCCTTTAAGAGTGGCCTGAAACTGTAAAATTGATCTGAACTTGAGGCATTTACAGGTTTTTTTGCCAGCAGTGGGTCTTAAAATGGAAGATTAAGTGTACTCTGAAGGGTCCGGTTTCTTTTAGCAAGGAATAATGTGACAGAATTTGGTGCTAGTGCGTTTGTGAGGTTACCGTGTACCTTTCAATTCTTCTCCAGCAAGACGCTAGTGGGTAGTGTGGAAGAAAGGTGGCTGTCTTGCTAGAGAATCCTGTACTGGAGATAACCCTTCGTCTCTGCTGCTGTCTTGTGGTCAAAACACATCTACACTTACCAACAATACGTTCTGGTGTTTCAGGAGTGCTCCTGCCTCCCCTACTCACCCTGGCCTGCTGTCCCCTCACTCTAGTGGCCTACAGACTCCAGAGTGCCTGTCACGGGAGGGCTCACCCATTCCACACGATCACGACTTTGGGTCAAAGTTAGCTTCTGTTCCAGAGTATCGGTATTCGCAGAGCGCACCTGGTGAGTAGCTCGTTTCACAGAGGGTGGCTGTTCAGTTGTACCAAGTACCGTGCTGAGGACGCAGCAGGAATGCTTCTGCCTGGCTGTTACAGGAGGATCTAGGTCTCTCATTCTTCTTTGTTAAAGACTGATGATGCAAACGCAACTCCAGACCATTTTTCTGACTAGTCTTTGGGTGAAGGGGCAGGAGATAAAGGACTATGTAGAAACACATGAGCTAACCTTGAGCGAGGTGGCTCTAAAGAACTGACAGCAGAATAACCATGGCAGTGCGTAGCTCGCTCACACTAATTTGTCAGCCTTCTAGGTAAGATCAGCTCTGCTACCCAGAGCTCTGTGGTGCTGCAGCCAGGGCCCTGGTAATTTGTTAAGCTCTGGTAAGTATCTGCTTGTCAGCTGTGCTGTAACTGGCCTGATCTATAGGGTGTTCCTGGTGAAGTTGGAAGGCAAAGATCTTTACTTAAAGCCTCATTTCTTTTTGTGCTTATCGTGGCTTTTGATGACAGAAATGTTCTCGGATGGCAAGTAAGGTTTTTGTAAGGTAGGAAAGGGAAGATTGAAGATGGTGTTTTTGAAGCCTTAGTTTTTACTCCCTACCCTGACTCCTGCCAATGCTGAAGGACCGAGTGTTGCAGATTAGAAGGGCCTACGTAAAATGAGTGGGGCCTCTTTGCCTCTCCCATTAATGTATGCTTCTCTCTTCTGTCTAGGATCTCCGGTTAGTGCCCAGCCAGTGATCATGGCTGTGCCTCCCCGACCATCTACCCTGGTGGCAAAACCAGTCGCGTACATGCCGGCATCAATAGTGGCTTCTCAGCAGCCTTCGTGTCACGCAATTCACGTCGTTCAGCAAGCTCCTACTGTTACAATGGTCCGAGTTGTGACCTCCTCTGCAAACTCCGCAAACGGATACATCCTCACAAATCAGGGCACAGCGGGAGGAGCTCATGAAGCTGCAGGAGCAGTGTTGGACTTAGCTGGTGACCACCGAGGTAGCTTTTTACCTCCCTTGCTACTCTAACAAATTTTGAGCAGGCTTGGGGGGTGGGCGGTCAAACACTGTTTTACTCACTGGGTGCTAAGCTCCTAATAAAAGATTCCTCTCCAGGTAAAACTTAAACCAAATAAAAGCCCATCCATTTCATGTCTCCACCAGTGAGCCAGGGCAGCTGCGCTCCTTCATCTGCTGTGGGGAACAAATCTAACTTTCAAGGCTGAAAAAACACACAGTGCTTTAAATATTTATATTATCCCTAATATCAATATTATGCCTATGTACTGGTCATGTGGACGTGCTATGGAAATGTGGGTTTTTTTTCTAGCCAAAAGAGATGGCCTGGCTGAAACTCTGCTTCGGGATGGCTTTGTAAATAAATGATTGAGCCCTTCTTTTCCACCGGCCTGGATTCCTAGAGGAAAGCATGTGCTTCTGGAAGTGCAGGCAGTGCCCCATTAAAGCAATCTTCAAAAACCAGTTACAGCAAAGGCCTCTTTTCCTATGCTGGAAATTCCAGCCTTGGGGGATTTAGTGAGTTAAATGTTCTCTCGCTGTGGTCTAGACAGCACCTTGTCTGCTCACCGTTTCAGAAGGGCTTAGTGCTTCAAGATGGGTGTGTGTTGTACCAGCAGCAAGACTATTAGTCTGATTGCTTTTGTGTGGGCAGTGGGGTGATGGTTCTTCTCGAAGGGAAAGAAAAAAAAAAACAAACTGATTAAGACCTTTTCCCTACTGCAGTAGTAGGACCACTGGCATTTTTAGTTCAGCACTGATTATCTTGCTTGAGTTTCACTTGCATTCTCTGGAAATTCCTGTTTAGGTCTCATATGTGTTCCTGAAGCGCTAACAGTTGCAGCTGCCTATCTGTCACCTGCCCCCTTCTTTCATTCACCAGATCTTGCTATTGCTTGTTGTTTCCCTCCTTGTCCCTCACTTATTCCCACACATATTCCTTTCCAGTCTCTATCTTCCCTTCTTTTTTCTTGGTCGCTTCATTTTCCTCCTTAATCTCCCTGCTTCCCTTGCCTTTTCTTTCCCTGCTTTCCAACAGTTTGCCTGCTGGTCTCAGCTCAATGCTTATGTCCCATCTGACTCCACTCTTGCTGTCTACTAATGTAGAGCCCCTGGAAGAGAAGTGGCTCTCCTCTACTGCAAGCCCCACGGAAGGCTGTCCTGTATCTGTTACATACCTGCTGAACTGACCCTTCACTTCTCCTGGGAAGTGAGATAGGTGTTTGAGTGTTCTCGAACAGTTATCTCTACCCAGGAGCCCTCCTTTTTCTTATCCCCCTCCCCCCTTCCTCCTGGTTTCTTTCTATACTTCCACAGCTGGCAAGATCTTGCAGTTGTGGGAAGACCTCTGTGTAAATCGAGGAGTACCTACGTGCAGGCCTGACAACAAGCTATTGCAGACTTTTGGCTCCAGGCATTGTTTAAGATCTTAATGCCTTCTCCTGCTGTGTGGTATTGAAAGTCAGACCAATTTGCCTGTAATTATGAAGTAAGCTATGAGATTTGCAGACTCTGCTGTCCATATAACAGCTATAATGTGCCAATGAGGGAGACCCTTTTTAGGACAAAGGGTCAAGTTTATAATCTAGACTTTTTTTTTTTGACTGAATTGTTTATAGTATAATAAAAATGTTCTTAATGTTGATAGAGTATATTTGCAATAGAGAATATTTTAGTGTTTTCAAATATCCCTGACCCTTTGTGGTGCTGAGATTTTTCCCATCTGTAAAGCTGGGGTATGTATCACTGCTATAAATGTTAATGAGAATAAAGCCTGCTCCTAAGCCAGGGCAATAAATGATTGTTGTCTGTTCTACTCATAAGCAGGCATGGACGAAAAGCCAACGATCGCGTTTGCCACGATCCCTACGGCCAGCCGTGTTATTCAAACAGTCGCCAGTCAGATGGCACAGGGTGTTCCGGGACAGACAGTCACAATCCTTCAGCAGGCAGCTCCAGTGACCATCGGACAGCATCAGCTCCCCGTGCGGGCAGTCACTCAGAACGGGAAACATGCCATCCCCACCAACAGCATCACCGGCAGCGCTTATGGTAGGCTCTGTGCCCATCGCTTTCTGGTTTCTGATTGCTCTCTGAGCTTAGCAGTTAGGTTGTGAAGCTCTAAGGGTTTTCTCGGGGAGTGCATATCAAGCTGTTCTATGTGTCCAATTCCAAAGGTATTCCAACTTCTCAGTTTCTGGGGCAGCAGATGTCAGTGGTAGGCATGCTTTTGTTCATGTCTGCTTGCTTCCTTTCCCTAGTGGAAAAGTTTTGCTGTCGAGCATTGATTCTGAAAAGTCCAGTGTCCTTCCTTTGTCCTTGTCTATGTGTTTATAACTGCTTATCCTCCCTACCTTTGGAGGGCTACTTGTTGAAAGCATCGGTGATTCGTGTGTAGAGCCTGTTTTCCTTTGTTTTCTTCTGACAAACAGCCTTTGCTTTCAGCATGCCAAATAATAACATATCCATGGTGCTCTTCAGATCTCGTGAAATACGACTCCAGAGAGTATTAAGAAAATAACATACTTTCCCATCTTAAGGTCTTAGAGCTTGAGGGAAATAAGATCTATGTTATCAGGTGAATGAATGTAGGATTTTTAAATACAGGATGTGTTCTAGTCATTCGTCAAGTCTGACTTTTAAAATCCCACACTAGCTTTGTCTTGGCAGCCTCCTCTTACTGCTTGCTCAGCACCTCAGGTTTTGTTCAGTTAAGGTTGACGACTGGGGATGATGGTGATATCCAGGTTTCTTCCAGCCCTCTCCAATGGAATGCTCAGCACCTCTGCAGTCTCAGGCTGGTGCTTATGAGGGGTTCGGAATGAAGGGCACTGGTGGCGTTTGGATGTCTTTCATGACAGTGGGAATGTTTCTGCAGAATTTTCTGTCACATCCAGTCACAGTATCACCTGGCTTGCACTTAAATGGCAAGAATCTTCCTGGAGCAATGAAAAGATGATAGCAGTATGGGTTTTGTGCAACTAGGATATTAAGATATTAAACAGATCGGATGGGCGGAGTTGCTGCTACCACCAGTAGTGTTTATCTAATGTAGAATAGCACAGGTTTTTATTAAACTTTCTTACATAAAGATATTCTAATCCCACCAAAGTTTTTCTAGTTCTCTCATTGCACTGGAAGGTGTTCCAGTTGCATCTGAGGGGGTTTTGTAAGCGATTTTCTGGTTCACAAAAGGGAGCCTGAGTTTCCTTCACTCTTCTCTGTACAAAGTTAACTTCAGCTGCATGGTGTAGATTCTCTAAGTCACTGAACTGTGACTGGTGACTGCCCTCGTCCTTACCTTATTTTTGTGGTGTTTTTTCTTTCATCCTCTTGACGCTCTGCAGGTTTCTTCTTATGCCTTGGTAGAAGTTTCTGGACTTCGAGGGGCTTTGTTTATTTCCTCTAGAGCTCCTTTTTTGACGCACTTAGCAGTGAACACACCAGTAATGTTCTGTCACTCCATCCTCTGCAAACCAGTCTGGGGGGCAGAGGATGTGCTGTCTCCTGAGTCCCCTTTGGCTGCTTCTCTGATTGATGCAGATTCCAAACACTGCATGTGTTTTGTTTTCCAAGCGGTGTTGTGTGCCAAAGCCTGTGTGTAAGCACATTCTCTGTCTGGAACTAGGAATTGTAGACATTTTTTACAGAGGATTGCTTCTTAAATTCTGTTCTTTCTCTCACCGCTTCTGTTAATGGGAAGGTGCAATCTCTTGTCAGTACTGGAATACAAGATTGCGAGCCAGAAATTCCTATGTTCTGATGGGAATGCATTTGGTTGTCTGGGGTAAGCTCTTTCCTGTCCCTTTTACAAGTGAGATGCCAGTACCCTCAATATTTGGATTCTAACTTCATTTCCCAGCAGACTGGCTGTTCTTACTGTGCAGGGAGGGCTAAAGAGACCCCTCTCAACCAAAGGCAGAGCCCACAGATGATGTAGCTTGCAAGTTCTGGTTGTAGGTGGCCAGAGAATTACTTCTCAAAGGAGAGGTGTACTGTAATTTTAATGGGGGATTGATCCTCCCCTTCTGGAGATGAATGCTTTGCTGGCAGTGCCTTGTTTGACAGTGGATAGGAAGAAGGAAGTTCTCCTGTGACAGGGATTATGACCAGTTTGGTAAACTTGCCCAAAGCTGAGACTGTGGGGAGAGAGGGAGAGACAAAGCTAGCAAGCCTTTCAAAATGGACTTGGAAACAACACTGGAATACATGCCAGCTGTTGCATTTGACTGTGGTGGGTTTTTTCTTGTTTTCTGGAATAGCAAGCACTTGGGCTACTTAATCACATTAATTCTCTTTCTCTCTTTGTTCTACTTCCCAGCTCTTACAAATCCACTGCAGCTTCTTGCACCCCAGGCCAGCTCATCCACTCCCGTTGTAGTCAGCCGGGTGTGTGAGACAGCGACCGAAGAGACAGCAGCAGCCTCTTCCAGTGAACCTGAAGTCAAAAGACCCCGGATAGAAGAGTCCAGTGCAGCAGTCCCAGCCCAAACTGGAGTCATCACATCTACAATGCCACAAGGACAGGCAACCAGTGAATGAAGAAGCGGTGGGAGGAGCTGGAGTGATGCGGGGTGGGCATGGGATGGCAGGAGCCCTAAAGCAGCTTTCAAAGAAAACAAACCACAACTGTAACAGCTTAAAACATAGCAGATAAAGAGCTCTTTTTAAAGTCAGATTTTAAAATGGGAGGACAACAGCCATTAGACTCACAAGGTGCCAAAAAGAATGGAAAAGACCTCCCAAGAACCCATATCTGGAACTCTGTCTTTACCTATGGGATATTTTTTCCTTTTTTTTTTTTTTTTTTTAAAAAAAAAAGATACAAAAAAAATTACAGACAACTGATTGTATGACTGCTGGGATATTTTTAACTGTCTTTTCCCCTTTTGGCTCCAAGGGGATGGGATTTGCAGTTCAGCCTCTAAAGGAATGTAACACAAATACAGTCTGCTCCCTGGAAAGAAAACTCCTCATTTTTTATGCCTTAATACTGTGCTTCTCAGAGCTTTGAACTATAGGACCGTTTTAAAAAGGCCACCTAAGGCAGTCAAATGCTGAAAGATGGGTGCAGTATCTCACAACAACAACGTTAAAGAAACATGGTACCAAGCTTAAAGAAAAAGGCAAATGATTTTGTTTTTTAAAGCAGAAAAATTCTGAATATGAACGAATGTTTATTTATGGGGAGATTCAGGAGGAAGAGTTACAGGGCTCAGCCACCTGGATTTCCAGATGCAATTTCTCTCCATTCCCTCTGAGGGAGAATAAGATGACAGAGGAACTGTATTAATTTGGTTCCTGTAAAGATATTAAAAACAAAGGGTTTTGTACCTTCAATGATTTCTTACAGTTATTCATCACTTGCTCTGGACAACAGCCAAAGTATCTTGATAACTGAGGATCACATGGGGAAGGGTGTCTCCAAAAGGTTCTATGTGCATTTGATTGATGACATCCTGTGCTGGAGCAGCAGCTTTTATTCAGAATAGCACTGTAGGCGAAGACAATTGCCAGTGTTTCTGTGAATTTGAGAAAATACTGGTCAGTCTTCAGCACTAAAGCAGTCTGCCTTCGTTTCCTGGTGGTGGTGGGGTCCTCAACTACCTGGGTGATGGTCAGGAGGCCAGGACTGAGTAGGAGTCTGTCACTGACCCTCTGTCATGGCTAACAGCAAAGCTCCTATGTTACTCTGAGAGGGAAGCTGAGAGCTGGGATGAGAGGCAGCAGAGTTCATAGAGTGTTTAATACAAATCCTGCAGGGGTGTAGAGACCAAGGCCTTTAATTTTCCCCGTGGCAAAAGTCACTGGAGGTCTTAAACAGGTTTTCCAAAAGGAATTTGGAGATTTCCTTTCATCGCCTGCCTCCCTCTCCCATCTCTCCTCCCTCAAGGACCATTTGTGTCGGTCAGTAGAAGGAGGCTTTTACTCAAACTGTATTCCAGGCTCTTCATGTAGTAAAAGTATGTCTTGTGAGTAAAGCAGATTTGAGTCACTTCAGCCGCGTGGAACAGTGGGTGCGTTTGACACCTTGTGACCAGCAGAGAAATCAACCGCGGCGTAGCCTCCAGGTAACCCCATTGGTTTGAGGCCTGTTTGCAATCCCCTTGGCTAACATGTCTTCTGGCAGCACAGCAGAGATCTTCTGATTTAGAAAATGTTATGGCTTTGGTGATGGCGAAACAGGGGAGATGTGCCCCTGGTAGGTTATCCCCTGTCTGTACTGATTTATTGGCAGGTTGCTGTCTTGTAGAGTCTGACAAAGCTATTGCAGAGCAGAGAGGCGAGCCCACTGCATAAACATGTTCCAAAAGGTCTCCCCAGTGTGCAGTAAATGATACTGTCGGTATGTTCGTGGGGATTAGGGGGGTAAGGCACAACCCTTCGATGTCTGCTGGGATCTGGGGAGGGGGAGGAAATCCGCAAGGTAACAGCTGGCATCACTTGTTCCCTTCTAGGTTTCCTTTCTCTTTGCCAAATCCTGTTCAATAGCCACGTCCCACCACTTGAATAAAACCCAGCCATGTTTTATTGTCAAGCCAATTGTTTTGTGAGAAATAATTCTGAAAGAAGATCTCGTGATTTGCAGTTACTTTCTGGAGCTAGAGGCCCACAAAATATTCAGGACAGTTTATCTGTAGCTAGACCTTCATAATTTAGGCGTGTGCCTTTAGTGACAAGTTAGTAGATTGGATTTCAGTACTTTGGGATGATTTTTGTGAAGGAGGATTGTTACAGACCACAAAGTGATTGAGGCAAACCAGCCTCCAGCTGTCTCTTTTCCTGCTAGGAAGGCTGGGTGCGGCACAGCGGAAAAGCACCTGGATTAACTCTGTTTTCTGTAGCCTCTCCAAAGCCAGAATTCAAGAAAATGGACTTCGAGGAAGAATGCACAAGTGAGAGTGCAGTGTAGTTTCTGTGATTGACCATTGCTTTTGGGCGACTGCTGGTTTAAATCCAGGCATGCCTCTACAACAGCCCTGAGGCTGGGGAGCTTCTCTGAAGCAGAGGAGTCTTTAGGTTTCTTTAAGGTTTCAAGTGAGTCCGTGCAAGATGAGCAAACGAGAATACTGCTCGGCATGTGAGGCTGCCAAGGTTTTGTGGATTTTTCTTTACTGCTGCTTTTCTCTCAGAAAGTCTAAATAATTAGGTCCTAAACTTCTGTAAACGAGTCCAGCACCATAGAAATACATCAGCTGTTTTCATACACCAGCTGCTGCTTTACAGATACCTCTTGAAAGTCCATCCTCAGGTTACGTGCGTAGATCTGCCTCTTAAATATTTGAGAACAGAACAACACTTTCTCAGTTGTCTTTTTGTGGCTTACAATGCCTGCTGGTTAAAATGGGAGTTGAGGAGAAGCAAATATCTTTGCTCTGTTCACCCGTGCTGCTTGGGGTGTCTGGAACTTGTCAAGTCATCCTATCAGGAAATTTTTGCTTTATCAGTCTGTTGCATCTTCTGCTGCTGTAAGAAGCAGCCGTGCTACTTGGAAAAAAAGCTAGGGTTTTTGTGTGGTTTGCCTATATCACTGCCTGACAGTAGGTAATATATCCGTTCTTACTAAATCTTCTCGAGAGCAGTGGAAAAATGTGGTCCTCATCTGGAACACATGAGATGGAGATGTTGTTTCAGGCCTCCAGATTAATTCTTTCCCCCCACTGCTCAGTCTGGAAGATAGCATCTCTCTTTTTACATATCGGTCCTGATTCCCCAGCCTTCCAGTTTTGAGCACTGCAGAGGAATGAAAATGTGATGGTAGAATTAAGTCTTCAGCTAGAAAGAAAATGTTTACCTTAAGGGCTCTCTGCAGTACTCGAATTATTTTAAATTGATCGTTTAACTTCTTTATATTGTCTAAAAAGTTGTGGATCGTGTCCTCAATTACATTAACTGGGGGAGGTTTGAGGGGGAGAGGAGTAGGACGCTTCACTGCATCTTCTGCTGTCTGTATAACGGAGGTCAAGACATGATGAATATTTAATCTGCTATAACTTAGAGGTGGGAAAACTTTAAACAGAGTTCTTAATGTGTGAATCCACTTTTCACCGTTCCTTATTGATTTTTTTCTTTTTTTTTTCAAACTTAGGCAATGACAAAGACTAATTTTCCTTTGATTGCAGTCAATTTACAGCAACTTCTGCTGCCTCAGTTTGCAACAGCTGAACGCAGTTGTTCTTGGATTTATTCCACTGGAATTCCTTAGTTATTGTTTTGTCTTGACCTTGGCTGTTGTGATACAGGAAGCTTTTTACAGTGAGATCAATTTAATCTGATTTAGTGATAACACAGCGCTGAGCACAAAATTGAAGTTCATGATTAGCTCATAGATTCTATTCAACTCCTTTTTCTTCCTGTATTCCTCCCTCTGCCATACCATTAATGCTGTCCCCTGTAGCATATCCAGTCATTTTTATCCGTTGACGGGAGCAGCACCTCGCAATAAGCTCTGCCCAAGGACTCAAGATTAAAATACCTGTGGGATATGTAGAGCTCCAGAGCAGGTTGAGAAAGGTCAATGTGGTTACCCTGTGTTTCATTTTCGTACTGTTTTAGGTGTGTTACTGTTGGGCACAGGTTGTTCGGAAGTGTGTTTTCAAAGATGTGTTAAAGCTTTGTTAGCAGAAAGAAATAGTTAAAATTCAGCTGAAGCTTTTATAGGGCTTTTGCAATCAATGCCATGGTCTGCCTTCAGGTTTGGGGGGAGTAAACTCGGTTGTGCATGTTTCAAACATCTGTCTTGCATACTTAGAACTATCATTCAGAGTTTACATCCACTTTTTTTTTTTGCCTTTTTCAGTAGGGAAATGGCAGCAGTAAAATAACTTGACCACAGAAGGCTGGGCATCTATATCTAAGCAAGTAAGAGCATCTGACCCGAGTTTTCATGTAGTGTGCTGTGAAACACTTTCCACTGACCACTGGGGATGTTAAATTGATGTTAACACAGATGAAAAAACCTCTAACAAGGTGGCTCCCCAGTGAGATATTTGGTATCACTGTGTGCTAGTGTGTAAATGAATGTTAAAATGTAGGGCGAAAGGAGAGTTTCCCTGCCATACCTCGGTCTGGGGGTCTTAGATGACGAGGATTTAATCCAGCAATAGTTCCATACATTTCTGTAGACGATCAGAAGGTGTTTCTTCAAGCTTATGCCATCTAAGGATTAAGTTCCAACCGGTTCCTGGTTCTGTCTTTGTTTCTGAGGTTTAAACTAAGACTTAAGCTTATCACTGTGGTAAACATAGATCACATAAAACTGCAGTATTGGGTAAGAACAAATCTTTGTTGTCTCTGCCCTCGGCCAGTTGTAGCTGTGTAGAAATATTAGAATAACTTGGGTTGGAAGAAACCTGTGAAGGTTTCTGCTATAACTTCCTGCTGAGAGCAGGTCCAACTAGCTGTGGTCTTGTGCAGCTGAGGTTTGAATGTCTCCAGAGATGAGGTTCCATGACTCTAGTCCCTGTTCCATTCTCACCACCCATGAGGTGAAAACTTTCTCTATCTTAAGAATTTCCCATGCGGTGGCACGTGTTTGTTGCCTCTTCTATCACATCATATCTCTGAGAAGAGCCAAACTCTGCCTTCTCTGCATCTTACTAATAGGTAGCTGAAGACACCAGTAACATCTTTACCTCTTTCCTTAAGCCTGAACCAACCTGGTTGTCTCACTCTTCTTTTACATCACATGCTCAACCTCCCAGGCATCAGGCTGCAGATGGTCTCTGTGTTTTATACTGGGGAGCCCAAAACTGGGTACAGTACTACAGATATGATCTGACAAATGCTGGATGGAGTGGAAGAATTACTTTCCTTGGCCTGTTAGCTACACTTCTGCAAGTACAGTCCAGTGCTGGTTTGGTCTCTTGCTGCAAGAAAAGTGTAAGTGCAAGAAACAGGAGTTGCAAGTGAACTGGAAATGTTCTGGGTTGTGTTCGTACGTAAGCAACTGTCTTGTCTCTCTCTTCCAAGGAAGAGTGCCAGCTTGGATCCTGGAGCTTTTGAACAGGAGGCAGCACTGAAGGATCTTGATCACTCTTAAAAATATCTGTGCTTTACCTTGTCGAATAACTTCAGTCCAGCGTGGAACTTCCCTTGAGTTTCTACCCTGATGAAGAATCTTTCTGGGTTTTTTTTTCTTTTTTTTTTTTTTAGTCTACTACTACTACTAAGTTGGATTAGAGCAGTAAGAATGAACCTCTAAAGGAACATGACTAGCTTCAGAGTTTTGCCCTTGCGGCACACTGAGTTTTTCAGTTTGCAGATGCCATCCTGCAGAAAGTCATCTGTCTTCCCTTGGCAGCCAGTCTCTTGGGCAGCTTCAGTTTCTGCTCCCCATCAGTTTTTTTTCCCCCATTTATTTGTAGTTTGTAAACTCATGAGTCCTTTAATCCAACTCCTCCTTTAATGTCATTGCTTGAACGCCTGCATCTGGTGAGAATCTGTGTGTTAGGTCACAGTTATACAACAGATTGTTCGATCGTGTAACTTTTTGTTTCCTTCTGGGTGAAAAAAATACGCCAAAGCTGCTGCTACTCTAGCATACACTACTGTCACAAAGGGAAGCTTACCATGGAGCCAGCTGTGCTGCAGAAAACAGTTACACTACATGGTCATCTGGATTGCTGGAGCTGATGGGATCGGGAAGCGATACCTCCTTGCATTTTGATCTGCACCTGATCAGAACGTAGCTGTGACTCTGCTGGAGCACAGCCCTCTCTGCGGCTGCCGAGCGGCTGTTTGGCTGTGGTTGGTTAGATCAGCATCTCTCTGCTGGGGTGGGGTGTTTGCAGGGCAGAGCATGTGCTTGTGCACATGGGGAGGGTGTGGGTACATGCATATATAATAATCACCTGGCTGTGGTGGTGGGTGTTCTCTGGTAGGGTGTCTTCCACGGGGCAGTGACACAGCAGTGAGCGTTTTACTTTGGCCTGAGCAAGTCATTTTGAAAAATACTTGGATTTCTTGGAGCACTATATTTAAATTCCAAATTTTTAATCGAATCGACTTTTAACCTTTGTATTTATATGTTCAGAAAATGCTTTTGATACCTTTTCGATTTGCCAACACTGAATTAAAGCCCTTCAGAATGTATGGCTGGTCCTCTCTTTATGTGTCCCTTGAAGTTTCAGAGCCTGAGGGTAGTTGTACCAAGTCTACCCCTTCACTCTCAAGATAGGAAAAAAAATAAACAAACCAACAACAAAAACAACCCAAACAAAAAACAAACCAACCAAAACCAAACCAACATTGACAATTCATAGGTGGCAGCTAAGGAAGAAACCCTTTAAATATTTTTTTTTCCCGGAGAATATTAAATTAGATCTGTGTAAACATAAAATCTATATTTATTAATGTGTGTGTGAGAGTGTGCGTGTCAATATATAAGTGGTCCATGTCTATTTCTTTCCCTTCAGTGGTACTTTACCCAGACTTTTATACCGTATGTCGGTAAATTCCCTCACCAGGCACTGATTCTAAAAGAACAATGTCCCTATTTTTGTAACAGATGTGAGCAGCCAGTAGAAGCAGTTTTACTTTGGTGATTGCTTTCATTCCTCTTGCAGAGCCGAAGGGACAACCTTTGGTTGTACTTTCATCTTCCTTGTGGAGGGACCCTGCTTCTGGCTTTGTCACCCTTTCAGCAACCCCAGTCTGTGCTGCTTCTCTGGTGGGGAAAACCCCCAAATGGCAGTAATGAAATCTGGAATCCTGTCTCGCATTATCTCTAGATGTGCTATCAGGGAGTTCTTTAGAGATTCTGCTCTGTAAGTAACGGGTTCTTATTTCTAACAGAGAAAATGACTGGAGGGTCCATGAGGAAGCTGTGAGGGCGAGGAATTCCTCCCTGCCTGTCTGTCTGTGAGGTGACTAAGCTAACACTGAGGCACTATGAAATAGTTTTCCCTGTGGTGAGACCATTCTCCCTTTATGCTGCTTCTGTCTCTTCATGGGGTGTGGGGTGTGTGTATCCCCTTAGAAAAAACTATTATGGATTTGTTCATAACGTTCCCGTTCACGAGGAGTAAATTTTACTTAACTGGCCAAATTTCCATCATAGTTTGACTCCACGAGGATGGATGAATTCACAGAAGAGTGTTTGACCCACTTAGGCCTCTTAAGAATTATTCTTAAAAGCAGGTGATACTTGGCTTCATAACCCTAATGGCTCTTCCAGAAGTAGAAATTCCTTTCTCTGTAAGGACCTGAGTGAACATTTCACCACAATGTTTACTCTCTGGTGAACAGGCCTTGGTACTTAAGGGAGGATGGGATTGGTGGTAGAAAGAGTAACCAGAATAGGAGCAGTGAAAGGAAATGGCTTTACTCCCCAGCAGCAAACAGCCCTGGTGAAAACCAGGCTTCACCCAGTATTTGGTTACCGCTCCATGTCTGCTGCTGAGTTAAGCACTGCACCTTTGCTGTCATCCAGACCTTTCAGTCCTGCTCCTACCGCAGTTCAGTTTCACTCAAGGCAGTCTGAAACAAAGCCTTCCTTAAAGTTAAAGGCAGCGTTGAGGAGAAATGTGTCAGATGAAGAAAAATGGGATTTAAATGGAGCAGAAAAAGTGAGATTTCCTTCTTTCACCACCTTGCTGCTAAAAGTCTGGTGTAGAACACCCTAATGTTCTGCTGATTTATATGTCACTCTTGGGAGGTGGACAGGATGCTAAGTAGGCAAGTTGGCTCCGTAGCAATTGAATTACTATGAACCTAAACCTGCTTTATCTCTCTTTTTCTTCCCCAAATGGGCTTGAAGTAGAGGGAACCGGAATATTGTTTGTACGGTCTTTTTGCTTCAATGGACAAGAATCAAATGGAAAAGAAAACAATGTTTAAAAAAAAAAGAAACCCATCTCATTCAAATATACAGATACAGAAAATAGAATGGCTTTAAAATACAAGCATGTCACAAGATTGTGTATTGTCTTGGGCTCTGGACGTGCCGTTCAGACTGCAATGAGACCTGCCAGCCAACTGCTATGTAGCCTAAAGAGCACGGAAGAGTCTGCAGCCATCCAAAGGACTGTTAACATCTGGTTTAGGGACAAATCAAAAGATGTGTGTGAACAATAGATGGTAAAGCTGGAAATTCAGATCACTCTCTGGATATTTGCTTAAAAAAAAAAAAAAAAAACCACAGGAAAAAAACAAGCCACAGAAAAATCTGACTGTCCCCATGCTGTAGCTATGCATTCCCACTGAGTCCCTGGGGGAAGGCTGCAGTGAGATGAGGCTGTGGAGTACCTCAAAGGCTTGACAAAAGTATTTTGCTACAGAGATCTGGGGAAGCCTTACCCCTTTCACCTGGATTTGGCACTTAAATTAAAGATGGGGATGGATGGGGAAACTAAAGCCATGCTTGCATTTCAGTTCCTGATGCCGCCTGTACAAGACACCTCCAGACAGATGTTTTGGGAGTTGGGGGGGGTTACAGCTGATATCAAAAGTATTTTTTGTGACTTGTTTTTGTTATCAATGCTTTTTAAAAAGCAGGTGTGTATCCCAGGGGAGAAAGCTCCGTCTGGAGCAAGGGCTGTGCAGTTCATTATTTTTACCCGGTCATGCTGCAGCGCTGCTCCTGGAGATGCTTCGCTGCACAGGCAGACCAGGCTCCCACAGGGTGGGACCATGTCCTGGTCGTGCTGAGAAGGCTGCTGCTCGCCAGAGGAGATGGCAAACACAAGCATCCCAGGAGCAGGGCCTGCACTCCCACAGCAAATGGGATACAGTGGTTTGGTGTTGGGCTGGTTTTTGTTTTGTTTTTAATGTGGAGCCATACTTTTTTTTAAAAGTAATTTGAGATCTGAATGTGATTTCTAATGTATCAAAAACATTAATATTTTAAAGCTATAACAAAGGTTTAAAATTCTCCTCCCCCCCCCTCCCCATTTATTTTAACTGTTCTGTTAACCTTAATTTGATGTATGTGGTTGGGGAATGTTGCTTCTCCTCTTAGCATTTGTTTCTATAACCAGAAATAAAATTATATATGAAAGAGAAAATGCCCTGACAGTGCTTGCTGCTTTGGAGTGACAATCTTGCATCCTTCCAGTGTAGTATCGTGGGGGGGATGTATGATTCCTGCAGCAGTTTGTGTTGTACAGTCAACCCCTCCTCGCAACATGAGGGGATAGTGGGTTAGTACTTTTTTTTTTTTTTCCCCCTTCTCTTATTTGCATTAAATACTGCAGGAGGGAAGTATGTCTTGAGATCTTGCACTGGTTTATAATTCACAGTTATCCTGCTTTTGATCCCTTGTCAGTCAGTGGGAAGCTGTTAACTGGCAGCAGAGGGAACACCTCTGTGTATGTGTGTGTGAGATCCATGCTGCTTCCCCTGGGGATCAGAAACCATTCCTCCAGCTCTAGTTTTTGTGGTGTCATCAAGTGAAACAATTATTTTGAAAGAGAAACGATTTGTGTATTTCCTTGTAATTTACAATAGTGTAAAAGCTATTTAAGCTATTTAACCTTTAAGCATGAAAGGTTAGAAAATAGTTCTTTACCCACCTACCTTCTAGTTAGTTGTAACTCCATTAGGAGGACAAAGGAGAAAAAAAAACCTGAACAAGTTAATGTTCAGATTTTATTTTAACTAAAGTCATTCTGAGCTCCAAAACTGAATGGGAATATCTTAAGATGACATAAAGTAGCTGTGTTTGACCAACCGCTATTAACAAAAACTAATGAAATCGTACACAGTGTAGCAAAGATATTTGGCGAAAGCTGTTTGTTTCTTTCTTTGTTGGTTTGCATCTTGAAAAATTGTGGTGTATCTGCACTAGCTCTGACTGTTCATGGCTGGGGTGACAGATGCTGCTGCCTCTTCAGAGGGCAAAAGGGAGCTGGTTAATTGCCAGAGCACGCTGTTAATGAGCTTTTAATGCCAGGGGGACAGAGAAGTACCGAAGGACAAAGCACCAGCGTTTCTCCTGTGCCTTCTCCAGGCCACTGGGTGCTGCAGGCTCGTTACAGGGACGGAGGAGTTTCTGAGGGGAAAACAGTAATGCGTTTTTAACCTCTTTGGAAGCTCTGAAGGCTGTGGGCTGAGCTGCTCTTTTTAACCCCTTTCGGAAAGGGCTGGTTTGTTGAACAGGTTATAGGGAAATTCACAGGGCATCTTTTCATCGACACGCTCTTCCAAACCCAGACTCTGCCGTGTCTGTGCCCTGGGGTGACGTGTTCTCCCGAGGTTTGAGTCCCAAGAGCTGCTCCTCTTCATGGCACGCAGGATGGCGTCAGAGCCAAGCTTCACCTCGGGCTCCTGAGGTGGAGGATAACAGCAGCGGCAGCTCAAAGTAATCAAGGGAGAGGATGTTGCCGTTACCCTTTCTCCCCTCCTCTCTGCGGGCAGGATCCGGCCCGCTTTCCCCAGGGCGGGGACCGGTCGTGCCCAAGCCCCCGCGGAACTTCCCCGCCCGGCGGAACCTTCATACAAGTCGCCGCCGCGTCCCCCCGGAGCCGGCTCGGGAGGGCCCCCGCCTCTGGGGGAACGCTTTGGCCGCGCACCCAGGCGGGGAGTGGCGGAGCTCCCGTCATGTTGACGGCGGCGGCTGAGAGCTTCCTGAAGCAGGCGAGGTACCGGCAGGGAGGGGGGCTGAGGAGCCGGGCTGGGTGCTGAGGAGGGCGGCAGGGCTCTCTGGGGGCGGGAGGGGCCCTGTCGGAGCTACCGGCCCCGGCGGGGTTGTGGAGCAGGGTCCCGGCGCTGCCTCACCGGTGTGAGGAGGGTAGTGGTGGGTGTACCCCTCCCGCCCTGGGCTTCCGAGATCCCGACGTCCGCTGTCTTCCCCCGGCAGGGAGATCCAGGAGGAGGAACTGGGGAGATTTGCCTCCCGCGTCGCCGCTCTCCTGCAGGGCCCGGAGCTGGGCCCCGAGGCCGTCGACTGTCTCCAGAGGCTGCACCTCACCGTCGCCGCCACCAAGTACCCCCGCAAGTGAGTGGCCCCCTCTCTCTGATGTTCCCAAGTGGCCAAGCGTCGATTTCTTGACCCAAAAAAAAAAAAAAAAAAAAAACCAAGGAAGGGGGAAAGGGGAATTAGTGCTTTAATGAAACACCCTATTTTGAAAACACTGAGTTTGGTGTAAATGTAAAGCCCCCTCTGTCTTTTTTCCCTTTGCCTGCTTACTTTTGCAGTGAGAGTACCAAGTGCCAAGTGTTTGTGTCATTCAGCGCTCTTTCGAGCTGCGCTAAGTAACCAAATTCAGAGGCAAAGATGCTAAGATGGCATTAGTCAGGGACACTGTCAAGGGAGATCATCCCAAGAACATGCAGGAAACAAATGTCTGGATCTCTTTGTGCCTTGTGGTGACGCTTTACTGTGACTCTTGCAGGCTAGATGGCAAGTTTGTGGAACTGCTGCAGACAGTGCTGTGTTCATCCAAGTGCCCCGAGCAGATTCAGATGTTATGTGCGGCCATCCTGAGAGAGATGTCACCTTGCAATGATCTGATCCTCTCCTGTGATGAGATTCAAGATACAAAGCTCTTGAGCATGGTATCCTCTGTCCTTCTAGCCCAGGTAAATGACCTGTCAAGTCACAAATCTTTCCTTGTCAATCTGGATTTGTTTTCTCATCGCTGAGCTCAAGGAGCATGAAAACCAGTGGAAAGTATCTAGGAAAGGAACCTAATGATTCTGCTTTGTGTAGGAAAAAATGACAACTTTTTCTGTGTTAAGTATTTGATGATAAAGACTGCTTAAAATTGTGATCTGTAGAGACTAAAGACCTCAAGCAGGCTTGTAACTGACTGGAAGGGAAAAGGAGCCCTGTGATGCTAGCTGCTGTAACAGACTCCAAGTCTTGGAGGACACGGACTGATGAGAGAGTTCTTGAACGTGATACAACAGTTTTCTGTTCATAAATTTCTAATTGGAGTATTGAGCTGGCAAACTGACCACATGGGGGGCAGACATCGCTACTGCTCTCTGCCTCAGAACCGATGAGTCACGGTGTTTAACCTGAAGGCGTTCATTGCAGTTGTTTATTTCCACTTCGGGTGACAGTTATCCACAGACCTGTTGCTCCATCAAAGTACTCTTCCCTCCTGGGATCTGTGAGTTCACATTGCAGTAGATGTCTGTAAAACATGGTAAAATAGCCTGTCCTGTGAGTTCTTTTTATGTTTGGTGTTGGTATTGATGCCTGATGAAAGAGTTTGTATGGTGTTGGCCTCCAGCACTAGTAGAAGATTATCTGCCTAGTTTTACCTCTGCTTTATTTTTAAGGGAAATAAGAAGGGTGAAGTGTCTGCTGTGGGGCAGCATATTGTAAAAGTCCTTGAAAGAAGACTGCCTCGGGGTCAGAGTGCTCGGTACCTTCTTCCTGTCCTGTCAAATATCATCAGTCTTTCACCAGACTCTCTAACTGAAGGTAAATATACAGGAAGGCCTGAGATTGCCATCTGGCTGTGACCTGTATAGTGATCAGAAGGCTCTCAGAAGGCTTTGGCTAGGAGAAGGACTTGGAAGCTGCTGTTAAAAGTGACATCTCTGCCACAAGGAAAGTGGACTTACTGGGTAAGATCTATTCCACCACTCAAAAGTGGAACGGAGCCTTCAGCTGCTTTGGCCCTTTCAGAGGGATGGAGCACCCTTTCTTTTTGGATTTGTATCACAGTGACATGTACCCCAGCTAAGGTCTCCAGATGCAGTAGGAGTGTGAAATTGTAGTTATCCCGAAGAGCACCAGGCAAAGTGAGAGACAGAATCAGAGATGTGCCTGAGTATCTGTTGAGGAGAGCAGCAAAACCAAGGAGGGTTACCCTTCCTAAGAGAGGCAGGACTGCATGGGGAGAGGTGAACGCTGTGCCCTGGTGAGTAAACCCTGGGAGAGTGTTCCAGGCTTAAACCGGTGAGGAGTTGCATTGTGAGCAAGAGTCTGCTTCTGGGGGTTCCCTGTGAGGTAGGAGTAGGTTCCCTGCAGTAGGCAGAAGAAGCTTTGGGGAGGAGACTGTGTGTGGGCTGGCTGAGCAGGCAGAATTACCTGCCTTAGCTCCTGCGTGTGCTCTGAGAGGGATTTATGCCTTTGCCTGCAGAGCTGAAGGCAGCGCTGCCTGGATAGACTTGACAGTGGTTTTGCACCTTTATCCTGATAGCACCCCTGGGTGCAGACAAAGGAAGAGTACCCCTTGATTGGTATGCTACCGGGAGTCCTTGGTTCCAGCTCTCCCTGACTTTTTGTCCGAGGAAGCGGGCAAAACAATAACGAGACTGACCCGGTTGCCAGGAGTGAGAAGGAGAGCTCTGAGGCGAGCGTGAGCAATCCTGGACTCGGTGGTGGTATGAGGAGAGTAAGGGGCGTCCACTTTGGGGTACCAGTTTCTTTACCGACTGCTAGATCAGAGAGACAGTGATGTAGGCTGGAGGAGAAGCACAGCCACTGAGGGGCAGCAGGGGTATGCTGAAGAAGCTGCTTCTCTGCCCGATCTAGCAATGACCCTGTGACTTTCCTTGTACAGAGCAGACCAATGTAGTCAGTAAAAAGATGGCTGACTGGTTGAGGTACGCGAGTATTCAGCAAGGAGTGGCTCAACCCTCTGGAGGCTTCTTCTCCAGTCCCAGAACCAGACAGGTGAGTGCTGAGGGAGGTAAGGGGGGGGCAGTGGGGGAGCGGCTGTGTGGCTGCGTGGTGTTTGTTGCCAGCTGAGGTTAAACCATGACAGTTGCCATGGTGGCCTCACAAGCACATTTGTTAGTTATCTGCTGTTCCAGCTTCTTTTGGGAAACGGTAACCTAGAAATGCTGCTATTCTTTGTCACTTTTTGTGGGGTAAGTGGTTAAGACACAAAGCAAAGCAGAGGGGATTTATAGATCTAAGATTTAGTTCTGCTGTAGAGCCAGAGCTTTGATCCTTGAAGTAGTTTTAAGGAGAGAGTCTTTTAGTGACCACATACGTTGGAGTAAAAGCTGTTTGGAAATCATTTGTGTCCGAGAGAGGGGGGAAGTTTGGAACGTTTCAGCTGGGGAAAAGGATCCAACACAGTTGTCTTTTCTCTCTCTGGTAGCCCCCTGTAGGCCCCATAGTGCGTATAAATGAGGGCTACTTGTCTCCCTGGGCTCAGGGGAACTTTCCCTGTCTTCTCACTTAGCCTCTCCCTGGGCATCTGACATCTTTTCTCACAGCCTGGTCCGGTCACAGAGGTGGATGGTGCCATAGCCACAGACTTCTTCACTGTGCTCTCGGTGGGTCAGTTCTACACACAAGACCAGTGGCTCAACGTCCAGGCCTTCTCCATGCTGCGGAATTGGCTCCTGTGCTACGGGGGCAAGGGGTTGAAGACCCCAAATTCAGGTAGCAACTGGAGGGCTTCAGGGCAGTATGCAAGGAATATGGGCAAGAGTTCAGAGCTCTTGGACCGGGAGCAGGGAAACTTCAGGAAGGAATATCACAAAACCTGACCGATCCTTACAGACTCCTTCCCAAGGAGTTATTCATTCCCTAGTTTCAGACTTGGGTCCCTGAGCAAAACAGCCTGTGTGCTGGGGGACAGCATCTCCTTAGTCTTCTTGTAACACTCCCTTCTTCCCCAGCCTCCTTTTCTTCTCACCTGGGGACAGACAGCTCCCTTGCTGTTGCTGGGCAGCTCTATGGGTTACACTGCCCGTGATGTGAGCTGATACATGGTAACCTTTATTCTGTAGATGACAAGTCAGGAATGGACAGGTCTGTTATGTCCCTGGTCTCAGCTACATCCACATCTAGTCACCTGCTTCCCCCAAAGGATCGTCTGCGGGAGAAAGCCTTTGAGTACTGCCAGCGGCTGATTGAGCAGAGCAACCGGCGTGAGTCTTGCCATGAACTCTCCTTGGATTTCTCTTGGTAGAGTTCTTGAAAATGTTTCTAGTGTGCTGCCTCTTTGGGCTGGGATCTCACTCCCTAGAGCCCACAGTCAGGCTTTAGGCATGGGACCTGTTGCAGCTGCTGGTGCAAGTTACTGGGGGCAGTAACCATGTTCCACCTCCTACCCTTGATTTGCAGGGGCAGGGCTGTGGAGTTTGGTTCTCATTAGCCTGGAACTGGGATAATGTGTGTTCCCACCAGCCCTGAAATCTGCATTGGTGCTCAATCTGACAGCCTGATCTTCCTGTTTGCACTCAAGGTTTAACTTTGATTCCTTTCTCTGGCAGGACCCCTGAAGAAAGACGACGGAGACCTGCAGAAAGCTGTACGTACACAGAGGTGGGGCTGAAGCTCTGGGAGTTGTGGCTTCCTCCACTCTGATCTGACCCTGCTCTCCTGCAGTGTCTCATTGAGGCAGTGACCATCATGGACATCATCTGCAAACAGGACTCCTCCTACGTGTATCGTGCGGCCTCCTTCCTGAAAATCCTGCACGGCAGAATCTGTGGGGATGCCACTTCTGCCAGGGCACTACTGCCCATTGCCCAGTTCTTCCTGAACCACGGTAAGTCATCAGCTCTAACCCTCTCCTCCATGACCCAGTTTTGCACGCTCTCAGCACAGCCTTTTGTCCTGGCAGCTTGCAGAGTGCCAGAGCTGGTAGTTCAGCCTTGGCTGTACTCTGGGATGGATGATCCCAGTCCAGGAGCCCCAGGAGCTGGGGTGGCCTGTGCTTTTTCAAAAATCTTAACCCAGATGTAGCTTAGTCCCTGGAGCCCTTATTGGCAGGGCTGCTGGATGGGCTGTGCTCAGCAATGTGCTTTGTCCCCCCAGGCAAAACGGCCGCTGTGGACTCCAGTGCAATCTTCAAACACTTACTCACTGATATCCCAGCTCAGCTCTTCCACAACCCATCCCTGGCCTTTGAATTTGTCCAGTTCTGCAAAGACAACAGCCAGCTCTTCACTGAGGCCTCCAGCATATTCAGACAGAGCTTCCCAAACCTCTTCAAGGTACAGCTGATGGAGCAGCGCCGGAGAGAGCCTGCTGCCTGGTCCTTTCTGTGCCCCAGAACTTTCAGTTTGCACCCCAGAGCCCTCCATGTGCCTCCACGGCAGTGCTAGGGAGAGCACGGACAAAACCAGGCATGAACTGGAGGAGGGAAGAGGGTTCTGGGTGTGATTAGCACAGCCAGTAGAAGAGAGTCAGCGTTGGTGTCACTGCCAGAGGGTTGGGATGTGCAGTGAACACAGTCAGGACACAACACTTTGTTTCTGGAGAACTTTATTAAAGTCACAGCTTCCAGCCTCTGAACCAGCTGCCTGTGTTGAGCTTCCGGCAGCCTCCCAGGTTTCCACCAAACCCTCGGACTTCTCTGGTTTTGCTTTTCGGAAGTGACTTTCCCTTCCCGGTCCCTTTTGGTCACAGTGTGAGAATGGTCTGGATGTGTGGTGGAGTAGCAGGGATAGTGCAGCAGTTTGTGCTTGTTCCTTGCAGTTCCTGGCATGGAACAGCCCACCCCTTATCTCTGAGTTTGTGGACCTTCTCCCATTTCTGCTGGATGCAGGCACAGCCATTGAGATCTTTCATTTGCTGCTTGACCTGCCCTGTTTGACAGCAGCTCTGGACATCCAGCTGAGGTAATGGTACCTTCCTTTCCTCTCAACTTGCTAATCAGGGTCTTGACATTGACCATAGCCTAGAACATGCTTCTCTGAACCTCAGCTGCCCTCTGGCTGCTGCTGTTACAGAATGAGACATCTGGTTAACACAAAGCTCTGCAGATGTCAGCCCAGTTTTCCTAGTAACGTGTTGTGTGCAGGAAGACAAGGTGACAGCTCTTCAGTACTGGGCTGTCTTTAGGTTGCAGGGAGCTGTTGTCACTCACCTCTTCATATCCAGCTGCAAATGGTCACTGCATGCTGGAGTATCTGCCATGAGCCACCACCTCAGCACAGAGGTGTGAGCTACCCGGTCCCGTCTCCCTGCTCTTTTATGATGTTGTTCTCCCGGAGGCATACAGAGGTTTCTTCCTGAGGAACTGAGTCTCCAGGAAGATGGGGCCAGACTGCAGTTGGCTTTTACTGCTTCACCTCTGCTCTTCCTTGTCTTCCCTGACATTAGCAGCTCTTTCTGGAGTGCTTAGAAAAGGGAGTCATCCTAGAGGCAAGATGTTGGTGGGCTTTAATGAGTGAGGGATGGAGAGTGTCATTTTTCCCTTTCCCAGGAGTGATACAGAAACAATTCTGCAACTACTGCCTGAGCCCAAGAGGGTCTGAGCTCATGGTTTTCTGTCATTCTGGTTCTTTGGCTTCCAGAGGGCCTGAATTAGTCCAATTTGATGTCTCTGTGTCCATGGAAAGCAGGTTATTCCACTGTTCAGGATTCCAGCCAGCTATGCCCTGGCCCATTCTCCTAATGCAGCAGGTTCTGTGTGTGTCTCCTGCTAGGTCAGCTGCTCTTCCTACCTCCGAGAGGGCTGCCAGCGACCCAGCTGTGAAGCCAGCCTCCTGTCTGGAAGCCTTTCGCCATCCCCTCTACAAGAGCACGTTCCAGTGTCTTCTCCGCACCAAGTCAGCTCCGGAGGATGCCCCAGAGAGGTAGGAGTCAGCTATAGGAGACCACCACAGGGTTTGGTTCCACCATCCAGCTCTGGGAGGCAGCACTGGGATTGCTGGGAGAGGTGTAGCTGCTCTCAGCTGGGGTGGGGTGGATTCGATCACCGCTCTGTGAGCTTTGCCAAGCACTCAAAAGGCCCTGTGAGGGGACAGGGAAGGGCAGCCAGGAGCATAGTGGGGAACAAGCCTTCAGCAGTAACTTTTCTGTTACCCACAGGCTGATTCCACTTCGTCAGCTGCTGGGATCCCTGGCCAGCAGCCCCAGGGTCGTGCAATGCGCAGAGACTGTCCCTGTCTTACTGGAGCTCTTTTTCGGGGTGGTGGCAGAGGTAGGACCTTGTGGGGGAGCATGGCTCCCAGCCGTGCCGCAGGGATCTCATGTGAAGAGCAGTCGCAGAAGGGCAGTTGTTAAGACACTGCAGCTTCAATGGAGCGGTGCCTGAGGGGAGGGTGGTATGGTCTAATACTGGCAGGAACCAGTGCTGAGCTGGCTGCTTCATCTGAAGAAGCAGAAAAGCTCCATGGTGCAGTGTCAGGCTTCACACTGTTCTCAGCCAGCTGTAAAGGAGGTGGGCGAGAGCAGATTGAGTGCCTGGTACCTGCCCTTGAGGGGCACTGCTCCCCTCCTGCTAGGTCAGGCTGGTTCTGTGCCAGCCTAGCCCTCTCTGGCTCGTTAGTTTGGGTTTTGGCTGCTGGAAATCATTGGTATTTGCTGAAACAAGGGCTATTTTCCAGTTTGCAGATGGGCCACTGATAAACCAGCTGGTGGTGCTGCTGCTGCAGAGGAGTGACCAGCTCTATGAGATCCCAGCGTTTAAAGATGACGTGTACAGGTGAGATGGGGCAGGAGCCCCAGCTGAGCCACCAGCCCCGAGCAGCCCAGGAGCCTTTTCAGTTGTGGGGCCCAGTCCCTGCTGCGACACAGCTTTGGAGGGTACAAAATGGGGACTGGAAGCATCCTGAGCATACAGCTGCTGTGCCAGTGGCTGGGTGTTTCCAGCACCTCCTCAGTTTGGCGATGACCATCTTGCTTGGGGTCTGAGCTCTGCCCATCTCTTCCCTTCAGGGTGCTGAGCTCGCAGCTGGTGATGCTCTGCAAGCTGCACCCTGCGCTCATCGTGGAACTATCTGGAGAGATTCTGGAGTTCTCAGGAACAGTCAGCAACATCCAGAACAAGGAGGCCATCTTCACTCACGTGGTAAGCAGGGCCTGCCCACTTCTGCCACAGGTTGCTCCACCTGCAGTGCAATCTGTTGGTCACCTTCCCTTTCCTCCCCTCCTCTGTCCTGGTGTTAGCTTATCTGATGTCATAGAATGGTGGGGGTTGGAAGGGACCCCTGGAGATCATTGAGATCTGCTAGATCCCACTGCTAGAGCAGGACCACCTAGGTCAGGCCACACAGGACCAGATCCAGGCAGGTTTTGAAAGGCTGTAGAGAAGGAGACTCCACAACCTCTCTGGGCAGCCTGTTCCAGTGCTCTGTCACCCTCACAATGAAGAAGTTTTTCCTTAGGAATTTTGTATTCCCTAAAAATGATTCAATCCCCTTTCCTTCTGCTCACCCCGAGCACATCTGCCTTTGCTTCAGGTCTGGGCTATCGGCGAGTACATGTCGGTGTCCTATGACAAGCGCTGCACTGTGGAGCAGATCAACCGGTTCTTTGAGACTCTAGAGGCTGTGCTCTTTGAAATCACACAGCTCCGACCACTGGCCAGCACCCCCAGCTATGCACCACGTGCCATCAGTGTCCTTATGGCCACCTTGACCAAGCTGGCAGCTCGCAGCCAGGACTTGATCCCCAGGTGAGGAGGGTGGCGGGGAAGGGCCAAGGGCTGACACGGGCAGATCTCATGGGTCCAAACACGGGGGTTTGCCAGTGTTAAGTAATAGAGCTTGGCAACTGGGGGAACCTGAAACTGGAACGGGACAGAGGAAGCAAGTGGTGAAGGAGCACAGTTTGGGGAAGTGGGATTCATCTGCTGACTGATGCTCTGTGCATCACGAGGAGGGGGTGGGTAGCATCTGGTGTGCACCTACAGTAGTCTTTTGGAGTACACAGGCTTAGGTAGTGACCTTGCTGGCTGGAGAGGTCCTGGCAGCTGATGTCTGTGTTCTTCTCTCCTGCAGAATGTCCATGTTCCTGTCCAAGATGAGGACATTTGTGCAGAGCCCTGCTGTCACCTCTGTCTACTGCGAGGAGGACCTTGAGGAGATCCTTATCCGGGCAACTGAGCTCATGAACCTACTAAAAATGCCAAGCGTGGCTCAGTTCGTGTTCACGCCGCCGGTAGATGTGGCCAGTACACAGTTCCAGAGGGAGGTGAATGATTCCCTCCCTTTTGCCCTGAGGATAGTCACCCGGCTCCTGGAGCCAGCTCCCGGCTTCATGACGGGGTGAGGGCATGAGGTTTCTGAGAGGCTCTGGCCTCTATTACCACTCCTCATTGGACACTGCTGACACTCAAGACTGAGGCCCTGCTCTGAACTGAGAATGAGGAACAAATGATTGTGAATGAAACAGAAAACAGGAATAAGTAGAGCTGAGACTGCTTTTCTGGTCTGAGCTGTTTGTATTTCTGTCTTCTAGCGCCTGTTGCTTTTCTATCTCCTCAGCTTGTCTTATCTCTCTGTGGCCAAAATGGGTTGAAAATCCTGGTGGATTTGTGTGAATGTGGCAGGAGAGTGAGTGCATGCATTAATACCCTGCCAGCACACTGTGCTCCTTGGGAGATGTAATTCTTCTTCCCTCCCCTCCTCTTTCTCATCTCTCCCTCGCTACACCCTGGCCATGCACACGCTGCTTTTAATGCCTCTGCTTGTGGCAGATCAGCCAAGCAAAGGCCTGGGCGAGGTGGAGAAAGCAGAAGTGACTCCATTAAGCCTGCTCCAAGCCCTCGCTGCTCCTTCTGTCTTACCAGCAGAGTGAACACGTTGAGATCCAAGAGACAACTACCAGATGGGAGCTTAGAGAGATTTATTGATCCAGTTTATTGTTGACACTGAGAGCATTTCTGAATATACACCAGCCCTGTGTCAAACAGGCGCCATGCTGTGTTCCGTAACTGCTTGAGAAGTTTATACACATTCGAGCTGTACAATATTAACAGACAGGGAGTGAATACATCCTGCTGCTCCTCCCAGGAGAAGCGAGCCCTCATGCACACCAGTAAATAGTTTATTTACAGCCTGTGTCAATACCTGACTCTACTGTGAGCAACGCACAACTCCAGGGCTGTGTCCCACTCTCGGGGGTGCCTGGAGAGCCAGGCTCAGTGGGGAGCAGAGGGTTTTGTTGGCACTGCTGGAACTTGCCAGGGTGCAGCCCCAGCGCTGTCTGGTGCGAACCAAGCCTGCCCTTAGCCCCGGCTCCTGGGCAGGGGGTTAAGGGGTGCATGCAGTTGTCCCAGGGGCTTTAGTAGCCCATTTCCGACCCTACAAACCAGCTGAGCTCCATGGAGGATGACAGGCTAACATACCTGCTTGGTTCAAAGTCGAGTGAATCACCAGGAGCCCTGTGGGGCCCTGAGCCTTTGCTCACCTGCCTGGTACAGCTGAGTCAGTGGCAGGAAGGATGCTTTGTTCCCAGTCCCTGCTGGGGCGGCACCCCAGGCCAGCTGGCGTGAACATGGCCTAGCAGAGAAGCAAGGCACTAGTGTCTCGGCAAAGGTGTTTTGTCCATCTCTCCCTCAAAAAGGCAGGCCAGGCTGCCTTCAAATCCAGTAGTGGAGCATTTTGCCTCGTGTGGATGATTTTGACATCTCTCTCCGTTTGCAAAGTGCAAGACCGAGCACAAAAATCAAAACTACAGCCGTGAGGTTTAATTAAGGCCAACCCCAATAAGTGTCCCTTTTTTTAGCATCGCAATCCTGGGAGCGTGCTTGTGCGATGCTGTGTGAACAGCTGATGTGCTGCCAGAGCCCAGACCCCGCTGGTTTAAGTGCAGGGTGCGATGTAGGGCTCTGCAGCAGGCTCTTCGCCAGGGTTCGGCTGAACCAGGTCTCGGTATCTGTCTATATGTGGAAATCGGGTCGAGTTTCTCCCACTAATGTTGCTAAAAGCACAGGGAGGACTTAGCCCGCGGGAGGCTGGGTGTGCAGAGGACCCACCAGCCGCACGGTGGAGCTGCCACCTCAGCTCTGCTGCCACCGCTGGAGTTGGCAGCAGATGGCAGAGCTGTTACTGGGACGTTCAAAACTAACCTTCCAAAGGAACCTCTGCTGCCCGTCATCGCTCGTTGGCATGTCAGCAGCACACGCTTCTGAGATGCTCTGAGCTGGGCAGGAAACAAGGCAGGCCACCTTGCTACAATGGCCTGGCAAAGCTGGAGGGATAGGACCAGAACAAGGTGCCAAGGTGTCATTTGCCTGCCTGGGTTAGTGTCAGCCACACCTGGGGTCTGGCATCGCAGGCTGCTGGGCTTACTTAGGTTCCTGGTGGAACAAACTCATCGTTCCAATCTCACAGGGACCAGGGGTAGGCACAGAAGCCCTTGGAGAGGGCAGCAGGACTGGGGACAGCGTGACTGTAGCCCAGCAGCAGAAAGACACCTGACAGGATCTGGCACTGGGAACTTAACTCCCAGCAATGCATCCTGCCTGGAATCCTGCTCCTGGGTGCTTGTGCTGCCTTTACCAACCCCAGAGCTGGGCACCTTTGTCCAGCCTGATGTGCCAGCACCTCGGGTGGCCACTGCCACAGTGAAGCCCAGGCCTACTCACCATGCTAACCTTTAAATCCCAAAGGTGTTCCAAGTCTTCTGCCTGCTGGTGTGAGAGATCCCACAGGGCTGCCAGCATAGAGGAGTGGAGGAGACTGCCTATAGTCCCTGCGGGGGGACATTCCCTTCCTGTCCCCTGCCAGAGGGAACTAAGGACCAGGAAAGCTCCTGAGAAGGATGACACAGGGTATAAGGTGAGGCCGGGCAATGGATCAGGAATGATGGTCCCAGCCAGCGCAGTGGGAGAAGCGTGCACCACCCTCGCACGTCCTTTCCTCTGCTGCAGCGCAGGGGCAAGGTGTTGAAAAGCAAATCGAGGGTGGTTGTGGAAACTTGGTCCTCCCTCTCGCATTCCAGGTTCCCTGAGGTCAACCTTAACCAGAGCTTCACCTACAAGCTGCTGCAGAAGGACCCTCGTACCACAAGGACTAGGAGGAAGAGGAGCTGGAACTGATTTTTTTGGCTATTTCCATGTCTGACTTGGCAACCAGAAACCGCAGCTTCTTCCCTCCAGAGCGGATGAGGTCCACTGCACTGCAGAGAGCAGCAACAGGGAGAGAGGTGAATTCAGACTCCCCACAGGCTGGCAGCCCCCCACCAACCTGCCAGGTCACGGACATTTGCAAAACACTCCCCACCTGCAAAACTCCGGCACTCTCTGCTCTGTGACTGCTCACCATTATGAGCTGTTTCTCTTGTGCTTTACAGAGGGCCAGGTCTCAGCCCAAGTGCTGGTAGGAGGAGGGCAAACAAGCCCTGAGCTTGTGCGGGTGATGCCTTGTGTGGGCACCTGGGCTCTGCCTCAGACAGGCAGGTAGGGTGAGAGCTGCCCTATCCCACCGCCTCTGAGGGGAAGCCTGGGGTAGGATGGGGCTGGAGCAGCTCTGCACTGCTGAGATCTATCTCTGAAATTCTCATTTCCTTCCCAAATGTGCTCTCCAGCTGTTGCTCCCTGATTCCTCTTCCAAAGAGCTGCCTTTCCTCCTTTCCAGTGTCCTGCACAGGTTGCTTCCCTCTCTGTGGCTTGCACACACCACAGCATCCTCTGTGTGGTGGCTGGGACCATAGCACCAGGGACTTGGAGAACCCAGTTCAGCTCTTTGCTGCAAAGCAGCTGAAAACCTGAACTTGAGCAGTAACTCCCCCAGTGTCCATACTGGACCAGACCATCCAGTACATGTGACTTACCTTTGATAGTCTGCCCCAATGAGACTGGTGCCGTTGACAGCCAGGATGCGGTCCCCGATGGAGAGCCTGCCATCAGTGGCTGCGGGGCTGTCCTCGATCAGGGTGCGGATGTAGATCCCCGGGGAGCAGAGAGGAGTGTGCTGTTGGCAGGGAAAGGTGGTGAGCAACCAGCCAGGGCAGAGGGGACACAAAAGGTCTGGGGTCCCAAGGGGACCCAGGCAGTGTGACTCTCCCCTGTAGCTGGCAGCCAAGGGGTTGCCTGATGCTGGGTGGGAACGTGATGGATGGGTGCTGGGGACGGTGTACTAACAGTTCAGTTTAATATCAATTTATACACAGAAAGGGGAGGTGGGGGCAGTCTTGTCTTGTTCAATTTAATTAAGAGTAAAGCATCGTTAACCTGCAGCGGTCTTGGGCTGGGAGCTCTTTGCTCAGGGCCGTCCCGGGGGCTTGGTGATGCCTTGTTTCCTACTGACTAATGCACGGCCAGGAAAGGCCACTTACTAAGATGATCCACTGCACTAAGCCAGATTGAAACGCCACCTTATGCAACGAGTGCCAGAGCGGTTCTGGCACCCTGCGAGCCTCCCTGCTCCCCTCCGCTTCCCCTGCCGCCTGCTCCAGGGTGGAGGAAAGACCTCGGCTGAGTCATTTTCCTTCCACAAGAGTGCTGGGTCTGTTTGCTCTCTCCAGCTGCAGGACAGCTGTGATGGACTTTGTGTGCAAGGCACAGTGAACCAGGAGCAGAGATCTGCTCCTCCCAGGAGATCACTCTGTGCCTCATTGTCCCCAGGAGAAGCAGCCTAGCTCCTGTGGAAGTCATTAGCTTCTTTGCTGGCTTTTCTTGGTGTATAAAACACGTCCCCTGTGTCCCACTGCAGTTACTTGGAGGGGCATCAGCCCTGTCCTGCTATCAGTGAGAACTCACCAAGCCATCGATCAGCCCCATCCCCAGCCCAATGGGTCCTCTTTCCAGCTCCACCACAAAGACGTAGCAAAAGTCATCGGTGGCAGAGCTGCGACTGGAAGACTCTGGTGTGGGGTAGTCGTAGGGGGTCGGTGAGCATCCTGGCAGGGGAGAGACTGTCTTACCACTCTGGCATCCAAACCCAACCTCACAATCTTTCACAGAAAGTTGCCCCTGTCCCCACCCCCCAAACCCTATCAGAGATGCCCTCAGTAGCCCCAGGGCTGGTTCTCTGCCAGGGCAGGAGTTGCACAAGATGCTTCATTTGCTCTCACCTGCCCTGTCCAAGAACTGAGAAGTCCCGCAGGAACCCAGGGGGTTGGGGGGGAGGGGGGGAGTGCAGGATAATGGCAGCAAACACCCTCATGGCCCAATCCTGCACCCCCAAAGTGATGGCTCTCGGTACCTTCAGGGGTGCTGCCTTTGATGCCGTTCATCCCGTTCCTCCGGGGGTCCTGCAGCCCCTTGCCAGTGCCCTGAGTGGACTCAGGGCTCCCAGAGTCAAAGTTGAGAGGGGTGGTGGGTGGTGTCAGCAGGCAGGAGGGGTCTGTGGGTGCCGTGCCAGCCTTGGGGGCCAGACCCCTGCCCAGTTGCAGCTGCTTGAGCTTCTCCTGGAGCTGGGGCTCGCTGGTGGGGTCCTCGCAGGGGCAGCCATTGGTGGTCAGGCAGAGCGGGGGGCTCCCCTCTGGCTCGGCACAGCCCCCCAGGGAGCAGTAGTTCTGGGTGACGGTGCTCCCCAGGGCAGCAGCCGAGCTCTCACTCACCTCCAGGACATCTGCCGTCGTAGGTGCCTCTTTCTTAAGAAGGAGAAAAATGATCTGTGGGACCCCCCAGTGTGTGATTTTTCTCACCCTACCTGCACCCCACCCCCCTGTCTACTTTGGAGGCTCCAGAAAAGCCTTAGCAATTCAGACACTTCCAGGCTTTTGGCTTATCAGCACAGCTCCTGCACCCCAGTTTTGTGGCCATGGCCGTGCTGGGGGCATTCACAACCAGCCAGGAGAGGACTCCTGGTCGTGTCCCTGCTGGAGGAATCTTATTGAAGGGGGACAGTGGGGAAGCACAGCTCCTGCTGTGGCCCTAGAGCTGGGTGTTGGGATGTGGTAGAGGTGCCTTTGGGTGCTGCAGCCAGTGGTGACAGGGCAGGAGAGAAAAAGGGCCCTGCTGGAGGGACATTCTCCATAGGGAGCTAGAGATGAACAGCAGTTGAGCTTAGCACCTGCAGCACGTCTTGCCCTCCCTGTGCTCTATAAGCATTAGCTAATTAGTGGTTTTGTGCTACGTAGGGACAGGCAGGGTGCAGGACAGGGAGGATGAGGGAATACGCAGGGAGAAGGGGAGCGATGCCTGCAGACATCCCCCCTTACTCCCTCCTCTCCACTAAGGAGATTGCTGGGACCAGCCTGTCCTTCCAGCTCACCTTCCCACACCCACAAGGCTGGGGGATTAGCAGCACTAATCCTTCCAGCAGCTCTATGTAAGGGCACTGCTGCAGCTGCAGGCGAGGGCAGCAAGCCCTTGGTATTGGGGTTGGAGAAGTGTCTAGAGTGACCCAAGACTCTCCTGCCCACCCAGGAGAGGAACATCCCCTCCATGGGGTTCAGGCTACCTTTGGGGTTGCTGAGCCTGGCCCCTCACTGGTGTGGGGGCTTTTGCTCTGCAGGCTCCAGAGAAAGTGGCGGACGTAGAGGAGGTGCCGGTAGATGTTGTCGTCCAACGTCTCCACCTCCAGATCCACCTTGAAGCCCCCACTGGGCAGGATGATGGGTGGGTGATTGTCAAAGGACTCCAGCATCTCATCTGAAAGGGGGAGGGAGGGAGGCTAGCACTGGCCCGGGCTGCACCCAGCTCCTGCCTCCCAGTTCTTGGCCATGTGCAGTCTCCCAGACAGGACCAGGGACAGGGTGCACTGTGAGGCAGCAGCATCCCTCACTTGGGACTGCAGAAAGAGCCCCAAGGCCTTCCGAATCCTCTTTACATACTCTGAAGTATTCAAACTGAGGGCCTGTGGTTATTCCTGGTTGCTGCAGGAGCCCCAGGGAGGGGAAGGAAATTGCCTGTTTGGTTTGTACATAAAAACCTTGGAGGGATCCTGCAGGTGACTGGAGCACAGTAACCCAAGTGGTGCTGAGCACGAAGCCAGGGGCTCACCGGGCTGGAAGGTGGCTGGGCTCTCATCCTCGCCGGGCTGCCACGCTGTGATGCAGCCCATATCCATCACTGCCTGGCACTGGCTTAGCACTCGGTGGAGCTGTGCGGGGCTCAGCGCTGGGAACTCAGCTCGCAGGGACTGCCAGGTCATCTGAGCGAGGAGACAGAGCACAGGGTGAATGGCAGAGGTGAGGAGCTGCTTTTTCTGAGGAGCAGGGGCTCGCAAGGGGGATGGGAGAGGCTGGGCAAGGTGGAGTGAGCCTGAGCATCCCTTCCTCCGTACTGCCCACCCATGGACTCACCACCCCAGGAAGGGGCAGCTGGCAACAGGTTGCAGAAGAGGGGATGTATCACTGCAGGGACCCCCCCGACCCCAAGCAAGGTCTCTCCTACCCATGCCCATCCCGATGCCGTGAGCCCCTGGTCAGTCATCCCTCACCTGGACCAGCTGGGAGCCCGGCATGGCCAGCAGGTTGGCCACGCTGGCAAGTTTGGCGAAGAACTGCTGGGCAAGCTGCTCAAAGCCAGCAGTGCACAGCCACTCCAGGAGCAGCCGGACACTGGCCCGCAGCTTCACCCCCTGTGACCAGTGGAAGCAGCTGAGAGAGGAACCTGTGGAGGCAGAGCATCCATCAGCATGCATCGGGGAACAGCTCACCCCCCACAGCTTTCTGCTGCAGTCCAGACCCTGTCTCAGGAGTAGAGCTGCCCCAGAGAAGCAAAATAAATCCAGGTTAATGTCTCCAGCATCCTATAGCTTTAACTCCTGGTGGTGGCTGAACCTCACCTGGAACTAACAGCAGGTAATGGGGCTGCTGTGTTAACAAGGGCTAACGAGCACCTCAGTTACAAAGCAGGCTCTGGTTTATTAATGAACTTCTCCTCCAAACTCTTCCCAGCCTCCTCTGCTCAGACTCAAAAAGGCAGCACTCCTGTGGGAGGTGAGGATGGGGTATTTGTGGTGTTAGACAATTTCTGGGAATGGGAATCCTGGAGACAGCAGCTGGATCTGTGCTTGGCTTCCCTGTAATGGTGCTGAGACATGCCTGACTCCAGCTCCCTCAAGCTGCTTGAAGCCCCTCAGTGGCACTGGGATGGACTGGAGGGTCTCCCAAAAGGCCAGTCCACTACAGGTTACCCAGTCCAGATTGGGTGTTCGAGGACTGACCCTTATCCAGGAGCTGGTTGAAGAGCAGCGTGTTGGAGAAGAAGAAGAGGTAGGCGAACATCTGGGAGGTGATCTCTGGGTGCACTTCATACTGGTGCAGCAGGTCCAGCACTGCCTGGTAGATGAGCACAACCCTGCGGAGCTCCTCAGGCAGCGGCGGGGATGGCTGCCAGCCCTCCCGGCACTCGTTCTGGAAGGGGTTGCACTCCAGCAGGGCAGGGAGCGACACATACAGACACTGCAGACAGACCAGCAACTTCAGAGCAGACTGATTTTGTTCTTTTTCGCATGGTCCAAACCCTTCCGACCCCCCTCACCTCTGCAAGCCAAGCAAACCCCGCTGGTGTTGCACCAGCAAGGGGCTGATCTTCTCCCCACCCCACCTCAGTGTGCTCCAGAGTTGTGCAAGTGTTTAATAAAAGAATAAAAATGAAAGTATCTGTCCATTTTAGCAGTTGGAGGGGACGGCGTGGGACAGCTCAGCTAAAGGGATCTGAAAACTGATCCAAACCAGGGCAGCGTCTGACCATCTGAGCATGAAGATGAAAGGAAAACCAGGACGGGTGAGGAGAACCTTTCTCCAGTGCTTAAATGGGAGAGCAGCACCCAGCACCCACCTCTGCCGAGGCTATGGAGGAGGCAAGGATGCTGAGGAGGAGAGTGCCACCCCGCGTGCCGCCGCCAGCAGACACAGCAGCCTTTCTCCTGCCTCACACTGCCCGCTCTGTTCCCCGCTCCCGCTGCCGCCCGACTCTCGCTGTCCAACAGCGACAGTCCAGGGGCCCCTTTCCATCACGCCCTGAATTGCACCATTATGCCGCACCAGCCGGAGCCAAGCAGCTCTCCCCAAATGCCTCCCCTTGAGCCACTGCACTGCAGGCAGGGAAACGCGCCGCAGTAATTCAATACTTTTCCTGGGCCACGACCAAAAATCAGGGCACTTCGGCCCAAAGGAAAACACCTCGGAGTGATGCAACTGCCGGAGTAAAAGCCTAAAAAACCCCTCCCGTTCAGCCCAAGAGCGGCTGGGGATGCTCGTGCTGGCCCCATGGGATGATGCCGCCCTCCCCACAGAGCTCGTACCTTGGAGATGTAGTAGACGCACTGCTGGAAGGTGTACATGATCACCTCCTCCAGCACTGTCATCGCCTCCTCACTGGCTGTGATGGTCGAGGAGAACAGAGACTCCTTGGAGCCTACAGGGTGGAGAAGAGGAGGAAAGAGCAAACCTGCAGCAGCAAGGTGGGCCAAATTCACCACTCCCTAAATCATAGAATAGAGTCATAGACTGGTTTGGGTTGGAAGGGATCTTTAAAGGTCATCTGGTCCAACTTTGCTGCAGAGAGCAAGGACTTCTGCATCTAGAGCAGGTTGCTCAGATCTCTGGCCAACCTCACCTGGAATGGTTCCAGGGATGGGGCAGCAACCACCTCTGAGCAACCTGGGCCAGGGTCTCACCACCCTCAGCATCAAAAATTTCTTCCTTCATTCTCATCTAAATCTTCCTCTTCTGGTTTAACACCATCACCCCTTGTTCTGTCTCAACAGGCCCTGCAAAAAATATTGTCCCTATCTTTCTGATAGATGCCCTTTAAGACCCGAAAAGCCACCGGAAGGTCTCCACAGAGCCTTCTCTTCTCCAGGCTGAACACTCCCAACTCTCCCAGCCTGGCCTCCCAGCACTGCTGTGGATCCTCTGGCCCTGCTCCAACAGGTCCATGTTTTTCTTGTGCTGAGGACTCCAGAGCTGGACACCACCCGCCATGGTGTGGGGGTTATTAGTGCTCCTGGGCTGGAATCCTCATCCTACCTCCCCCCAGCAGGGGCAAAGAGGCTCCTCTCACCCCAGAGCACCCACCTGCCATCTCCCACAGCTCACAACTCCACTGGCAGCACAGTCAGGCGCTGCAGCATGGTGGCCTCTGCCCCATTCCTCCACTACCCTGCCTGGCCTACAAACCCTTCAACTTGCTGCATAGACCAGAAAGTTTCTGAGACTGATTTAATCCCTTTTTCCTTTTTTCCTTTTTCTTTCTTTTTTTTTTTTTTCCTGGTATTAACACAGGGCCACCAGTGAGCAATCCTGTGGGGTTGCCTGCAAACCCAGGTACCTGCACAACAGCCAGGGGGTTGGGGGACAAAAAGCCACCCCTGAGGCATTACCCACAAGCTGCTCTGGTGGCAAGGGGAGACTCGGCCACGAACTCAACCCAGCCTGGCCCCAAAGCCGAGGAGCAGCACGGCACAGCACAAGGCTGCTCCTCTCGCACAGGTTACCCTGGTGTGCACCGCAGGGATGGCCCTGCTGATGAGGATTACGAGGGGTTAAAGGAGCATCTCGGGGGCACTGACCACCACTTGTGACTGAGGATTAGCAGAGTAAAGTCGCTCCAGCCCAAGAAGGAAGCAGGGCGCTGTGTCCAGCCCTACCTCTGACATCCAGCTCCTCCTCCATGCTCTGGATGTAGGTGGGTGATTTCTGCTGGACAAAGTAGAGGACCTCGATGGCGTTGGCCATCCAGAAGAGGATGTGCTGCAGGTCTGGGAGAAGGTCCGTAATGGTGAAGCGGGACAGGGCAGCAGGGTCCTGGCTGGGGAGACAGAGCAGGTGTTATGGCTGCTGCTCCTTGGCATCCCCACTCAAGCTTTTGGGGAGAAAACAGCCAGCCTGGGGCAATGCCAGAGAGAGCTTTTCATAGAATCAAAGAATGTTAGGGGTTGGAAGGGACCTCTAGAGATCAGAGAGTCCAACCCCTCTGCCAAAGCAGGATCACCTAGGGCATGTCACACAGGAACTCATCCAGACAGGTTTTGAAAGTCTCCAGAGGAGACTCCACAACCTCTCTGGTCAGCCTGTTCCCAGCTCAGTCACCTTCACAGTAAAGAAGTTCCTCCTTGTGTTGGAACTTCTTCACTGCTCACCTCCAAGCCCAGCACTCCCCTTAGGAAGACCCTTTACAAGGAAAAATCTGGTGGCTTCTGCTCTGTGGGATGACAAAGGGGACACTGCAGGGACCGGGCTGGCCAAGGACTACCTGGCTTTTGTGGAATGCCACTTTTGGAGGACGCTCCTGCTAATCCAGCTGAACTGCAGTAAGTACTAGTGTCTGAAGAGCAGCTCTCCCTGAGAAGTATGTGCAGTTCCTGCCAGCTCTGCACAGTTAAACCCAGCCTGCCAGCACTGGGCTGTTCAAAAATAAAACAAAATAAATAAAAAGCATCTGGGAAATTTTGCAACTGCTGAACTTCTTTTTCCTGCTATAGGAAAGGCCTGGGAAGCAGCCTCAGAACTTGTCCTAAAGAAGAGCTCACAGCAAGCACCAATTTCTCCAGATGCTGCTTTGGAGCCTGGATTTTGTCAATGGTTGGGAAGTCAGCCCCCGGCACCGTTGTGATGTCCCCAGAGTTGTGTTCCCCACCCTGGGACACCATCTCTAGATGCACACATGCAACACCAGCACTGTCCCCACTCTACAGGAGGGTCTTCAGCATGAATAGGGAGAGAGCCCACATGGGGGCCATCCCTGCTACATCCCTCAGGGATGCTGAAGCTACATGTGAAAAGCCTTGACCAGGTCTTGGATCGGAGAAGACCTCAGAGCTGCTACAGGTCCTGTTCTCTTCCAAGTTCTTCTGCTTTTCCAGCCCCACACATTCCCAAGTAGGAGGCCTTACAAGCACTGGTGAATGGACCATAAAGTCAAATGCATGGGACTGAGCAGGAAAACTCAGTGTGTATTGGCGCTGGTAGGCTAGGAGGGTGGTTTTAGCCAGCCACGGACTCCTCTTGCTGGAAGAGGAATTGAGCTGATTTTTCCCCCTTTCAGGGCAAAGCAAGAGGGGCAGCAGGTCACACTTACTGCTGGGACTGCTTCTCAGCCAGCTCCCGTGTCCGCTCCTGGGCAGGGAGAGAAGGGGAAAGCAAAATGAAAACCAGCAGGACAGAGTGGAATAAGCATCGCCCTGACCGGCACTCGCTGCTGCCAGGCTGGGGGAAGCCTCCGGGAATGGGAGGGGCTCCACCAACACCCCCACCCCACTGACACCCCTGTCCCACCGCTGACTGACCCACACTGTCCTCTGGATCATTTTGGCCACTTTGAGCAGCAGCTGCCCGAAGTCACCCGGCTCGAAGCTGGTGGCCGAGTGCTGGATGCAGAGGCAGAGCAGGAAGGCGGGTGTCAGCTTGTGGTCGTCCCCCCCCGGCTCGATCAGGGTCATGATGCGCCGCAGGAGCACATCCTCGGCCGCTGGCTCGAACTCCAGCAGCAGCTTTCTGCGGGGTGTCCTGGGGCCGCCAGAGGGTCCCCGCTTTTTGGTGGCAGGGTCCTTCTCCTTCAGCAGGCTGCCGCACGCCCTGCAAACGGGGGGACCCTCGGGGACGGTGGGGTGCAGGGCTCGCAGCCTCAGCAGCGTCTGCGCCGGCAGCGGCTGTGCCTTCATGGGGTCCTTGTAGAGGAGCAAGTAGTAGAGACCGAGGGAGAGGAGGTCCCCGTGCCGCAGCACGACCGTCCGGGCCACCTTAGCGAAGTTGACAGAGATGCCAGCACCGGCGATGGGCTCCAGCACCAGCTTCTCCTCTGAGCGATGCCGGGAAGGTCGGAGCTTCCTGATGGTGCAGTGCAGGGGCAGGATGTCGGGGGCCGACAGGCTGATGCTGGGCTTGCTCGCCTGCGTCCTCTGGCCCACCGTGTGCTGCTCGCGGTTCAGCAGGTAAACCAAGCTGTCCTGCCAAGCGGGGAGACGCGGCATGAACCGGGGAGGGGGGCGAGAAGGGACCCTCCTCCCTGCAGTGCGGTGGGTGCTGCAGCTTCTCACCATCCCCAGCTGCCCACCCGCCTGCTGCACCTTTGCACGGCAGAGCCACGTTTTCTCTTTTCCTCACTGCTGAGCAGGACAGAAGCAATCTCTGCTTCAGGAGTGCTAATAAACAGGCGCGATAACTTCGGGCATGCAGTAAATTGGGCTGGTTTGGGCAGATGGAGCCCTCCCTTCACCTCTCACGTCCCCTTTCCCACAGCTGCTTTTCCTTCCGACCTTCTCCCCCCAGAATGCAAGGGGACGACGGCAGGACCCCGGTCAGAGCAGCCACCCTGCCTTCTCCCCTAGCCTTCCCGCTGCCCCACGGCAGCTCACTTCACTGCCATGTGCCTCGGTTTCCCCAGCTGTCCTAACGGGGTGGCTGCAGACAGCTGAGGGCTGCAGTGCCAGTGTCACCCTGCCAGAACAGCCAGACCCTCAACGGGGACAAAGAAGCCACTAACTACAAGAGCCATCCCAGTTCTTTCCAGTGCTCCAAGTGCCTCCAGCGCTGGAGAGCAGGGGCTTCCAGAAGCCCCCTCTCCTCTCTGCCTCCCAGTTACGTTCACCACTAACGAAGCAGCCAGACAGGGGACAAGGGCAGCTCAGCCATCATCGCAAACCCGGGCCTCCCTTGTGCCAGGGCAGCGATGCGGCTCCGGGGGCTTTCCCTGCCTCCCTCCGGAGCTTTGACGGGGGGTCGCGGGTCCTGGCTCCGCACCCCCCGCGCTTGGGGAGAGGCTTGGGGGCAGACTTGAGGACAAGGCTGCAAAGTCCCAAGCTGGGACCTTTCGTTTTCTAAAGGATGCTTTTATACGCCACCACCCCCCTCCGACCCCAGCAGCTCCGGCCATGCAAGCAGCCCCCCTTCCGGGGGGCTTGGGGGGGGGTGTGTGTAAGGGGTGGGTGTGGGGTGTGGGTTAGGGTTAGGGTTAGGTTTAGGGTTTGGGTTAGGGTTAGGGTTAGGGTTAGGGTTAGGGTTAGGGTTAGGGTTAGGGTTAGGGTTAGGGTTAGG